>JANHJO010001968.1:247208-258538 GCA_032468235.1 Pseudoxyrhopus heterurus | reverse complement strand
GGAGATGAGCACCGCCCCCTAGAGTCGGAAACGACTAGCACAGATGTGCGAGGGGAACCTTTACCTTTACCTTTACCTTACCTTATTTTTGCATCATGCTGAAAACCATTAACTCGATTTAAAAAGAATGTGCATTGTCACAAGCAAGTAATTGAAAGAATCCAGAAGCTCATTGCATGAAGATAAAACGAGGGTTAAAAAAAGTTTTTGTACTTATATGTGAGACTGCAGTAGACTGTACCTCGATACCTGGCTACTGTTTTCATTTAATGAGTGAGCCGTGGTTTCAGTAGCTCTTATCATAGTAGCAATTTTGACTTATACATATCTTAAACACACAAAGCAAAACATCTGAAAAGTAACTTGGCTCTCAGTATAATGTCACTGTCTGAGATTCCAAATTAGAAAGTGGTCTGATTTTGAAATATATGCACACACACCTCACCAAAATGGGACACAGTAGCGATAGCACTTAGACTTATATACCGCTTCACAGTACTTTACAGTCCTCCCTAAATGGTTTTACAGAGTCAGCATATTGCCCCAAACAATCTGACTCCTCACTGTACTGACCTTGGAAAGATGGAAGGCTGAGTCAACCTTGAGCAGGTGGGAATTGATAAGCCATCCATTCTTTCCTATGTTGGCTTGTCAATGATTCTGGGTATTAAACTACATATCAAAATTCTGTTTTATAATTGTTCCATTTCATAAGTGGATTTCAGGAGGAATGATTTATCCCAGGAATCATGATCTTAAACCCATTCCAAGATGTTAAACAAGTCCATAAGAAAAACTATTTTATTTCCTTCAGTGTTTAACTTGCCTCCATGCCTTTTCAACAATGGCTTGGCTGAAGTCAGAAAACACCAAAGGCTCTGCTACTTCACACATACTGAATTCACCTACCCTCAGGAAGCTAGTAACTTGTGTGATAAGTATATGCACTTTTCCTATTTTTTTTTTAAATTATAGGGAAATGTATAGCATATGCAACTAGGCCATTCTTTATGTCAGTGATAAATCTTGCATGTAAGCCATGCATCAAAATGATAAATAGTCAACAAATACAGTAAAAAAAAATTACAGTTTTCAAAGGTTGAACAAATAGAAGATTGCCGAGGACTCTCATTTTAGGAATGTTATTTGGATTAAGTTTGGCTCTGGCCATTTCTCACTGTGGCTCGAAGCACAGTGCTGACAGAAATAAAAAAAACAAACGGAGGAAATGTGGCAGTTTCATTTTTAACTTTTTTTAGTTCTGCTGTGCTATGCACTTAGTGTTTGGTAGTAGCTGTTGGGAATCTGTCAGCCAGATTTAGGTTTAGCTGAGTCACTGATATAATGCTACTGCTTTTCTTCTTTATCTCAAAGCATTTTTAGCTCAACATCAAAAGCACAATTCTCAACTTTAAGAATGCTCACAGTAAAGTTCAGGAAATAAAATTATTAGTTAGGACAGATTCCAGGGCAATAATTTTAAAAAGTATTTGCACTTACATTTTTTGGACATCTTAATAGGTCAATTGCATTTCAAACGTGTCTATGAAAAATATATATTTTTTTAAAAAACAAGGGTCCTGAGAACAGCCCCCCCCCCAAATGAATGTGACCTCTAAATATCTGTAGTTCAAAAATTCTTGGTGACATTCCCTTTTAATCCACATTGTTAGTAGTGCTGCTGCTATCCACCCAATAGCTGCCTTAAGAGTAGCAGCAGAGAAGGAAGCTGTGGAGCAGTGGTGCTAATATGTTGTTACTCTATGATGGAGGCAAATTCCTTGTGTGTCCAATCACACTTAGCCAATAGAGAATTCTATTGCATTGCATTCCTCCTAATGTGGCTGACTAGTGGTCTTCACTCTTTCCTTGCCAATAATATTGATCATTATGTTGTGTCAGTCTAATCTACTGATATACAAGATTACTGATAGATTTTGAAATGATTATATGAATTTAAATTTGCTAGTTTGTTTAGGGTCAAATGTGGTTTATAGTTATTTTTTGAGAAAAAACATAAATTGATTGGGATCTTTGAGTTTTTCCTTTTTTTTTTTTTGAAGCAAACATGTTCCATATGGTCCCGGCGGTATGGAAATATTTTTTTACTGTATAACATCTTTTAGAATGACATTGTACTACACCACAATGCTACGGAGCAAGACATAAATTCCTGTAATGAACCGGAAAAAAATCTCATCCCCAAAATTTAGACATGAAAAAAGGATAGGAAAACCTAAATATGACCTGTCAATAAATCTAATTTCATTCTTACTAGTCTTTCTACCACTATAGAACAATTAGGAGTAAAAAGGCAGAATTATTTTACATGCCCAAAGGCTACAATTCTGTTTCCCATTTCAATACAATAAGCTCTATTGGATTTCTTTGAAGTACCTTTTGTAACCATGTACTGGATTGCACTGTAAATTACTGTTTGGAAGTTTTTACTACCAATATAGTCTGATTTAGAAAGTTCTAAAGCAGAATTGTGCAAAATAATGCAGAATGACTCAGCAAGAACAAAGTAGAGGTACTTGCATCAACAATGTACTTGTTCAGGCAAGATAACAATCCAAATGCTGCAGTTTAAATTATGTTAAAATAAAACTATTTTAGACTTTAAAATATAATAGTTGGGGTACTGCATGATTTATAGATAAGCTGAAAGATGGTCATTTTTATCAGAATTGAAAATATCTCCCTTCAGCAGTTCTTGAAAACTGCTGACAAAGTTCCTGTTTTGTCCTGAATAGAATGTACTGACCTTAACTTCATCATTTTATTTTGATTTCCTGCTGGCTAAAATCAGGTGTATAATTAATCTAGAAAACCTCTCCAGAATGAGTCTTTCCTAATTAGTTGAAGGTTGTTTTTGTTGTTACTTCTTTTATAACTGATCTTTCTTGCTACTGGTAGTTAAGTCACCTTTCTAGATGTAACTGTGAAATACAGATGAGGTTTATGAACTAGAAAATGTGCTCCTTGTTTACCCCTTTCCAAATAAATTACTAAAAATAATGTACCTTTCATGAGGCAAAATATATGCATGAAAACAACATCTCACCTTTCAAATTCAGCCTTAATCAAAACATTTTTCACTTAATCATACAATACTGGTAATAATAATTATTATAGTTCTTGGTTAACCTTAAAGATTAGTGTCTTTTTTTAATGACTGTGATTCTGTGGCCTGAAATGCCTTAGAATAGGTGTGTCAAACTGGTGGCCAATGGGCAGGATGCGTCACACGCAGGCCATGACCACCCCGGGTCTGCAAAGGCAAAAAACATCCCGATACATTACATGATGCGATCGAGTTTGACACTCGTGCCATAGGATCTGGCCTTATGAGATCAGAGAAAGATTCTGATGTCAGATTAAAAAAAAATCAGAATTGTTTCTCTTGATGTCAAAAACTTTAGTATTGAAAATG
Source organism: Pseudoxyrhopus heterurus (assembly GCA_032468235.1). Classification (NCBI taxonomy): domain Eukaryota; kingdom Metazoa; phylum Chordata; class Lepidosauria; order Squamata; genus Pseudoxyrhopus; species Pseudoxyrhopus heterurus. The sequence continues at coordinate 255,102 of JANHJO010001968.1, read as the reverse complement.
AGTAGTGATGGGAGGGACTGAATAGCTGCAATCATATACCAATACAGAAAATAGATTACTTCTTGCCAGATTTGAATCACTTTATTTTTCATTGGATGCACTCAGGAAATAATTCATAAAACAACAATAACAAGAAGAGGAAAGAAAACTTTCTATAGTTCTTTGTCTTGATGATATCAATTTGAAAGAAATCTGAATTTCTAGAAATTTCTTTGAACACTTATAAGGACAAGATTTTATTGTTCATTATAAGGTCACACTGATTTGCCTTTGACTTTAGTGGCAAATATTGTAATTTCACTGAAACAAAAGTTAGAATCAGTGTAGTTCAGAGGTGAGAAGGATGGATTTAAAGTTGGTTCAAAGCTTACGCACTTCATGAATTCACTAGATGGTATTTACAAGGTTTAATCTCCTGGCCTTGGTATGTTATCTATAATATGTGACAATATACTTTTATGCTGCAATGTATTCTAAAGTCTAATAGAAAACATCATTACAATTATAACTTGAAACTGTGATTTAATTTCCTGTTGAAAATTACAACAAAACAAATCAAGGGCAAAAATGAACAAAAATCTACAGTCTGAATCTGATAGTACATAATAAAATAGTAGTCCAATATCATCATGATCTGTATTTATGGTTAGCATCTGTGAAATGAACAGAGCTAGGAAAGAGTAGGCTATTGGCTGACATAGAAGTGATTTAAACCAAATTTCCCCGGAGACAGCCTTTCTTTCACAGAGATGGCAAAAAGGCTTACAGTACTCAGTGAGATCATGGAGTTTTAAAAAAACAAACAAGCTAGCAAACTCTTGCTATAGATATTTATAAAATTCTCAGAATATCTCCATTCTATGTATGAGGCAGAGTGATTTTTTTCCCCAATACACTTTACAAATAACAAATTATTTTAAAAATATTCAGTTGTGGAATCTTATTAACAAGGACCACATATATTTCACATTTCTCTGTACACACACAGAGAGAGAGAGAGAGAGAGAGAGAGAAATTCAGCAATAAGAAAGACAATATTTGACACAGCAGAGATATCATATGTAAACAATATCCATGAAGCCATTATTTCCTTATCAAATTAAGAACTTGTTATGTACATGCATCTGCAGCAGATTAAAATTTAGATCTGTATGAGAATCACTCAGTCTTCTTTGTGGCTAGATTATTGATTTAGAGGTAGATAAACTTAAATTGTATGGTCAGGAGAGAATACCCCATTCCTATTCATTCCCAAATAAAATATGGATCAGGAAAACGTCCCTGTTTTTCTATTATCTAGCATGGATAGGTATGGCCCTTACAATGAAAAAGCAAGTTTGGTTTTTTTTAAGGAAAGATATAACATTTGCAAGAAATTTAAACTGGGAAACAAAACATTCCAAAGCTTTTAAAATTACATGATCTGTTTACTAAGTCAGCTTCTTGAGATTATATCAAAGATGGTATTCAGCCAGTTCTGACAGGTTCGGGAGAACTGGTAGCAATAATTTTGATTAGATCAGAGAACCAGCAAATACCACCTCTGATTGGCCAATCGCATAGCCACGCCCACCAAGCCACGCCCACAGAACCAGTAGTAAATTTTTTTGAATCCCACCATTGAATCTGTGACAGTCTCAAAAGCGTTAGTATACTGTAGTTTGATTGTGTTCTGCCTTTTCTATCCCTGATATTTCAGGTAACACTGCTTAATATACTAACATACTTATAGCTCTTTGTTAGGGCAAAATAGAACTGGGTGTAGTGGAAAATACTATTTCCAAGGTCAAATGAGAGAAAGAAGAAACATATCTATATAATTTATAATTGTAAACATGAAAAAATACTTAATCAATAGCTTCTCTTCCTCCTCCTCCTCTCATAGTTAAGATATTATTTCAGCCAAAGGCTTAAAGGTGATTTAAAAAGTAAAAGAAAACATTTGGGGATGAGCATAATACCTCCCCTATTTCTGAATTACACAATAGAGATGGAGCTCCACAAAGAATTTTGAATTAGAAGTGGGACAAATTAAAGAGAAGTTGCCTCATACGGTAAAAACCATTTCACAGCCCTAAACCAAAATACTGCTGCAAAATCTAGAATTATTTGTGCATTCAAACCAAGTATGCAGTATAAGATTCTAATCTGGAAAAACATGTCTTCCCAGTGCTCCCCTTCCCAAAAGCAGTCATACTAGAGCTGAAGAACTGAAATCTTTAGTTTTTAAGTCTTTAACACTCTCACATGAAGAGAATCAGAATATTTACAGACGACAGAGTAGCAATAGCTCATTCTGACTTTTTACATGTTTGCATTGATCATCAACTGCACACAGATAAATAATATATGATATATTAAGTTTTTAGTCTGTAGTTCCATTTTTTTTCAGTCCAAGGGAGCCATTCAACCAAAGGAATCACTTTCATCTAAGTGAATCCCTGCAACATTAAATAGATCACTGGTGTCATGGGCTATGTAAATGGTCAGAAAGATTAATGAGACGTAGACACACTGAACTACATTATCAATGTATTTTTTTTTGACAAAAGCATTTCAAGTATCACATTCATAAACATAGCACTGGAATTCTAGACTGTGTTGCACTGGAATTAGTAATGATAATTAAAGAAAATGAAAGAACAACAAAACACATACATTACCATTAGGTATAAATATTGTTTTGATAATTAAGCTCCATCTGTCTATAGAACATTGTGGGTTTTTTTAAAAAAGAATTTAGGCTACAATCCTATATACATGTATTTATCTGGGAGTAGATTACATCAAATTTAAGCTTGCACTTTGAATAAATATACATAGGATTTGTTCTGGTTGCAAATCAAAACAGTCATAAGTATATGTGATAGAAAAAATCTTTTCAAACTACAAGACATTTAGAATTTGTACATTTTAATTTTGGGTTTGTATTACTGTTCATGTAAAACATGGCAGCAAAGAAACCATTCAGGTGGTTTTACAAAAGATACTATATGTTTGCTACCCATTTTCACACAAAATCCTCAACAGAAAAATGTATAGTCATAAGAAGGAATGAGCTGTGCATAATAAATATAATAATAATAAATGAACACCGTAAAGTGCTCTAGGACTTTAGAATTCAAACACACAAGCACCTGCCACACAACATCCCAATCTTAACAATTGCTGATAAGAAAGACAAAAACGTCTGCATAGTGAGAAGTGCTTGGAGACAGCAGGATAGAAGAGAAACAACTGGAGAAAAATCACAAAATTCAAAGACCTGCAAATAGAAGTAGAATGACTGTGGCAAAAGAAAGTAAAGATAGTAGCTGTCAGCTTTGGAAACCATATTCTTCTTAGGAGCTTCCACGCTGCACATTCTTGTGCCTGGGAATTTAGGAGGGGGGATTTCTATGAGAGAGGGAAGTTAACCATAACAACATTCTTCTGATGTGTCAAGGTTAGGCCATCCTGCACCTGGGAAGGGAGTGCTTGAAGGAAGGTCTCCAGGTGGGACGATCAGTGATTGGACCATGTGATGAACTGATGGGTGCAGGGGATAGGTTTTGGATTTTCAGTTACCAAGGAAAAACCCAGAAATCTCAGATTCGGGTTTTCCCAGAGATGCCAACACGACTTCTCTGAATAATTTTTTTACTTCGATGAACTTTGTCTCTGAGTGCTGAATGGAAATGGGGAAGTTTCTTTGGAACGCTGTTATTAGCAATAATAATAATAATAGGAGACTTGAACACAATTCCAAAACATCTGAAACACCATTTGAAAATCATCAGCACTGGCCAAAAAACCTCCTATTATCAGTCAATTGCAAAAAGCAGCTTTAATCCCACCAGACATCTGCCTATCCCAGGTTCTTGGAAAGGAATTGATAGATGGACAAATATGCCAAATCCAGTCTAAACATCTGGCTGACTATGTGACCAACCATAATAATACCAACTGTGGCAAACTAGAATTTCCATTTATATAGCTGATAGTTACCACTTTGTTGGTTTGAGGGAAGTAGGAACTACCTAATATGGGTATTTGATATTTCAAGCTTTACTGCAGGAATCTTGATGACATATAAGCAGCAAATGTGCACGCTATTTGAACTGATTCTGAATGGTTTCAACCAACAGAAGCAACTGTAGCACAGCCAGTAAATGGGAAAAACGCATGCATAACCATGCTGAAAGTCTACCAAGTTACTGATAATGCCTCACAGAGACTGTCAAGATTCCACTCGCACCATTGTTGGGAGAATTTCCTGGACTCTTTAATGGTATGCTTCAGTATGTGATCAGTGGGGTGGTCAACATGCTGGGTAGGAGCCCTGGGGTCATACTATCTAAGTCACTTATCAGGATCTTGTCGGTACAAACAAAACTTCAACTAAAAAGAGACTTAAGCTTCTAAAACGTGTGAATCTTTCTTTTTAGATGCTAGTTTCAGCATCTTGCCCCTTTCCAAACAGAGGCACACTGTCTATGCTGCCTCCATTTATGGAATATTCATCTTTCCTTCTTTCCATTCTTTCAGATGACAAATTACAGGGAATTTATATTCCCCCTAAATTTGATTTGATTAAAAATGTCTGTTTGTTGCTGAATCTTACATTAGTTGGAAAATGAAAAGCATTTTCTTCATGATGTGTGTGTGTGTGTGTGTGTGTGTGTGAGTGTGTGTGTGTGTGTGTGTGTGTGTGTGTATATATATATATATATATATATATATCCTCTTTTGCTAAAGCAGATGTTCAAGGCAACATGGTATTTACATTTCACCAGCATTATTACCATATTTCAACATTTCTATTGCACCTTTCATCTCCAAAGAGCTGAAAACATATGATAGGTATACAAACAGATCACATAATCCAACATTAAAATGAGTATGTGACAGCTGCTTAATGACATTTTAGCATTCTGCAGTGATAAACACTTTGGAATATATAGCTGAATTCTTTTTAAAATATCATGTACAATTGCTTTTGTTTGGCTAAGACAGTAATTCTCAACTTCTTCAATGTAGGCCAAATATCTGAAATATACAACATACCACTGCCAAATTATTATATTTTTCAGATAGAACTGTGGACAAAATTAAAATTACACCAAAAAAATACTGCAACAGGGCAGTATTAGTTGCCGCTTTTTTTTGGGGGGGGAATGCTTTTTAACTTTCTAGCTAAGAGTAAGATTCCTGGAATTCTCCCTTCCCAATACTAACAAGACTCATTGCAGCTTACTTGACAAACTCAGACATGGAAATGTGTGACATTACACAATGGATTCAACAGATCAATGCAAAAACATTGATCATTGATTGATCAAAACATTGTTTTTACAGTGAATTCTAATTATGTTTTAATCTAGAGGCAATAAGATAGAGCTTTCCTAGACTTTGCAGTTCTAACTACTGTTCTGTGGAGTCCGGAAACCTTTTAATCTTCTGTGCTTTCTAAAGGCATTTCAGAATGGTATGCAGAGGCACCTGAAGAAAGTTTGAGAGGGGGAACAGCGGAAATCATGAATATTATGTTGAATAAGTTGGAGAGCTTTCATCTCAAACAGAGGGTCCTTTTGAACAAAGGGCCAAACAATCCTGGATTGCAATCTTATGACTCTAATACAGAGATAATGTAGAAACATATATTCAGACACATAGCCCATAACAAATATCCCTTTCAAGGATTTTGTTTGTTTGACTATGCATACAATATCCTGACATACAAGGATATTGTATTTGCAGTTTTAGCAGTTTGAATGTAGATGTGGTAGCTTTTCATACAAATATTTAACTGAAAAACTATTCAATTTCCTTGCATTTGACAAATGATTAAAATTGGAGAGATGGTAATGGAAGTTAAGGTTAACCTTATTTTTCTATTTTACTTTTAAGGAAGTACTTTTCATTTGGTTTTGACGCTGTGCTAGTTCAAAGCAGACTTTGCATATTTAAATAAGACTTAGCTCCTTCATTTTTTGCCTTACTTAGAAGATTGAAAAAAACTGTACTTTTTATGTTGGATAGGTAGCATAGAAGTGCTTGCATCCTTGGGAGAATGAGTTTAATGAATCACAATATGTGTGTCTTTATTTATAGTATAGAATTTTCCATATTTTTGAGAAGAACAAGCTTTGTAGAAAAAGCTGCAAGTAAACAATGGAAATATTTCAAATAAACCCCTAGATGGCAGGATGGGACTATTCACAGTACACGCCCATAAGCTTAAAATGGTTATCTCTGAAACCCTACAGAGCTTGCAGCATGTATTTGAAGTACAGACAATGTATTTCAAAAAGGATATTTTTGGAATAGATGAGATGATGGATTTGTCACCATTAATTAGAATATTGCATGTAGTTATTTTACTCATGGCACTATGAGATATCTGTAGCATTTGGAATTTATTTTGGCTGCTGATGGCTTGTCTACTTTGCCACAAATTGTCTATCTATGTTCTGAGCAGACTTCACACTCACAAGAAAGATTCTGGAAAAGCACTTCATCATATCTGTTCTATCACTGAGATCATCTTCTTTGTAAAACAAACCACATTCCTGTGGTTTTTAACAATTAATACTAAATAAGCTCTATTATTACTCTGAAGTTTAATTCCTGTAGTTGTTGGATATCTATCCTCCAGGGCTGTCAAACTCCTGGCCCATGGGCTGGATGTGTCACCGCTGGCCATGCTCATGTCCCTTTTAGTGAAGGGGGAAAAAAAAGTCCCAATAGATCACATGATGCCACCATGATGACCTGAGTTTGACACCCCTGCTCTAGGCATTAAGACCTGTTAAGCTTGATCAAAATACTGAGATCCTGGCTTCAGTTTGTGTTCTCACATCATAGCGGCAAATTCTATTGTGTAGAATTGTGAATTCTCTGAAAGAGCAAATAAAATTGTCATTTCTTTTTTACTTTGTTGTCAGAAGAAATACCTGATACTAAAAACTATCTCTAGTTACTCCATTGTTCGTTAAGCTGTTGATTTGTTAACATATTATTTTTATGTATTCTTGATCAGAACACAATTTTCAGAAAATGGAAAACCTTGTAATTACAGAGGTGTTTTTTTTATTTTAAAAAACAAATTAATAAAGACTTTCTCTTCTTACATGCAGTCTAATAATATGTTGTGTTTTCAGTAAAACTTTTATGTTTGGTCAGAGATTAAAGATGCTGAACCAAAGCTCTTACCTTTGTCCTGCTATGGGATGGAATTCTGTGCGTAATAGCATTATTTTTTTTCTACTTAGTGGAATTTCCAGTTTCAAAGAAATCAAGCAAAGTCACAAATAATTGTCACAAGTAATAGTGATCTTGAGTTAAGTCTCAATCTGGTCTGAAAAAGTATCTGTGTTTTTTATAGGTCATATGGGTATATCATATCCAAACATAGCTGTTTATATATTATGATATAAACAAACAGAACTACATCTATTTTCAGTAGAATTTTTGTTGGTTTTAATAAATATATTTAATAAATGTAAATATATCTTAGAAACTACTTTGTTCCAATAGTGTCTTTCTATAGCTGATGTAGCTTGAAGGTCACATCAAAGGTGTATTCAAAGAAGATATTTTTAAATCAAAGGTTGGCTCATACTATGAATTATTGTTATTCACACACAACGATGTGAAATCCACAACTCCCAGTTATTTAGCCAATATTGGTCGCCATATGCCTTGAGTTCTTCCTAAAAACCTAGGTTATCACAATGTATCAGGATAGTATATGTATGGTTCTAAGCAGTGGGACTTTTTATAATTGACAGATGGAATGTCAATGCACAGATTTTCTAAACTTTTGGTAAACTTTTGGTACTGTGCTGATAACCACTAGTGATTGGTTTATGCCATAAACTTTCAATTTTGATTTTCAGACCTTGACCCATTG
>JANHJO010001968.1:159497-171326 GCA_032468235.1 Pseudoxyrhopus heterurus | reverse complement strand
CATCATAAATACGAGTCAGTTGCCAAGTGTCTGAATTGTGATCACATGACCATGGGGATGCTGCAATGATTATAAGTGTGAAAACTAGTTCTAAGTCACTTTTTTCAGTGCCGTTGTAACTTCGAACGGTCACTAAATGAATGGTTGAAAGTCCAGGATTACTTGTATATAGGAATACAATCACTCTTCCTTCTTTCTTCTGGATCCTTGCCCAAACTGAACAGTCCCTGCTGCTTGAGCAGGGGGCTGGACTAGAAGACCTCCCAGGTCCCTTCCAGCTCATTCATTCTATTCCGGTAAAAGCATAATTTCTCTGGATCACATGGATAAATCAGTTTTGCCTCCCTTAGCTACATATAGTCCTCGATTTACAACCATTACTTCAAAGGCTGTTCAGTGTTATGACAGCCTCTGAAAAAGTGATTTATGGCCATCCTCGGAGTTCTAACCATTACACCACTCCCCAGGTTACGTGACTGGAGTTTGGGTGTTTAGCACCTGGTTCACATTTCAGACAGTTGCAATGTCTTTACAGATTACAGATTAACAGAGCTGGAAGGGACCTTGTAGGTCATCCAGTCCAACCCGCTGCCAAATAGGAGACCCTACACCATTTCTGACAGATGGCAGTCCAGTCTCTTCTTGAAAGCAGGGATAAAGCTCCCACAACTTCCGAAGGCAACTTCTGTTCCATTAGTTGATTGCTCTCACTGTCAGAAAATTTCTCCTTATTTCCAGGTTGAATCTCTCCTTGTTCAGTTTTCATCCATTGTCTCTTGTCTGGCCTTCGGGTGCCTTGGAAAATAGTTTGACTCCTTCCTCTCTGTGGCAGCCCCTCAAATACTGGAAGACTGCTATCCTGTCTCCCCTGGTCTTTCTCTTCACTAGACTAGTCAGGCCCAGCTCCTGCAACCGTTCTTCATATGTCTTGCCATCATGTCACCTCACCAGCCAGCTTCTGACAAGCCAAGTCAATGGGGGAAGCTGGCTTCACTTAACGACTGTGATTCCTTTAATGACCAGAGTAAAAACGATTATAAAATTGGGGTCTGGTTCTGTGATTGATTTGTTTAACAACAACATCACTTAGCAACCACAATTCTGGTCCCAACTATGGCCGTGAGACGAGGACCGTTGTAGCTTTGCATACATTGTGAGATCTCTGTACAATGGAGTGTGGATGTAATTGTATCTTGCCGGTCACTGGTGGACAGATTTTGTTTTCCAGGATGTTTTCAAAGTTTGCCCTGTAATTGTCTTTAATGTGTCCGTGTGAGAGAGCAGTAAGAGAAGGATGTCTCAACCACAGACCAGATAGTGGTTAGGATACAACTGTGATCTCGTATAGCTCTGAAATTATCTATCCATAAAGCTCTCCTCTTCTCTCTTTTGATTTCTCTTGAAAAGTATAGCCTTATGGAACCTGAGATCCAGCAACATGACCCAGTGCTAAGGACACAGGTGTTGAGAACTGGCATTCATGAAAATTCCACCTATTACGAAATCCAATCCAGGTTATCAGCTCAATTTCAATCAAAGCAGTTGAGGCTAGAAATGTTTCTTGCATAAATATTATGGCTTTGTGCGTGTGTGTGTATTTTTAATGTCATTGTTGCAGCCAGATACACACTGCAGTCTTGTTCTTCCTGGTGAGGTTTTTTTAATCGAGAGGAAAACCAAGAAAAGCAAAATAAATTATTGGGTTGGGCTGGGCACGTGGAGATACGTCCCCCTAGCCTGTCTTTGGAGAATGGATAGCCTTCATTCTGTCCATGAAATGATATTGGAAATCCTGGTTTGGTGTTTAATAGCAGAAAGCTGCAAACTGGTGCTTTTTGGGTGAGCCCCTTCCATTTAGGCTTGCAAATTTAACTCGTGTGGTGAAAAATATAAAGTTGGAGGCAATCCTTTCTCAATAGAAGAGAACCTTTGTAGCTCAGGTTGAACTGTGGGCTCCTTGGTGCTCTCTGAGCTTGATAGTTTTCTTGCAGACATTTCATGACCCAACTAGGTAACATCATCAGTGCTGGGGGAGGGGGCTTTGCGCTGTCTTTATGTTCAAGTGGCTTGCCTTGCCATTTTTGGTGGGGTATGGTTGATTAGGGAGCTAACTTATTAGAGAACTTTAGGTGAGGAGTTCTTGGTGTTCTCTGAGCTTGGTGGTTTTCTTGCAGATATTTGATTACCTAGCTAGGTAACATCATCAGAGCTAGAAGATTTGCTCTCTCTTTATATACAAGTGGTTTGCCTCACCAGTGTTGGTGAGGGTGCGGTTTTCTCTTTGGTAGTTCCTTAATTAGGAAAGCTTGATTGTTTTTTTGTAGATATTTCATTACCCAGCTAATATTTCATTACTCAGCGCCAAAAAGAAGTGGGGTTTGGTCTCAAACTAGGTAATGAAATGCCTGCAAGAAAACAACCAAGCCCAGAGAGCACCAAGGGGCCCGCAATCTGTTATTTGAGACACGTTAGCATTAATAAAGAGATATTTTGGGGTCTCCTGGATGTCTGATTTGAAGAACATATTCAGTCTTAAGTGTGAGACTAGAGCTGAATCTCTTTTCTTGCTATGGATTTGAAGAAGTTGACAGAGTGTATTTTAAGAATGGAAAGAATACCTCATTGGCAGCCTTTTCATGTGTTCTCTAAGATAAATGGAACTTGTTACCTTATTTTATACAGATGGAAATTGAAGTGGTTAGCCAAAGGATTTTGTTGAGATTCGTGGACCACACATTTTGTTTTACACTTATCCATTTTCCTGTAAAAAATTATTGTCTGAACTCTTGGCCTTTTTCCCTTGCCTGTATTTTTTAAAGTCACCCAATAGTTTTTATTAATCCATTTCCAGATGGACAGGCCTAAAATAAAAATAGACAATTCAGTATACACCGAAACAAAAGAAACACAACAAATAAATACATTTAAAAAAACGAACACTCCCCTAGTAATTGTAACCTGCTTAATATGAAAAGTTTATCTTGGAAGAAATGTTGTTGCGGAGATGCCAAAATGATCTCTACATTTTGCTGATTGATTTCTTGAAAGTGATGAAATATGAGAAGTGAAAACTTTGGAGTGATGAAATATGAGAAGTGAAAACTTTGGAGTGATGAAATATGAGAAGTGAAAACTTTGGAGCTCGGCTGGATATAGATTATTTGATTCCATGTCTACCATAAATTAAAGTATGAACATGAAGCTTCATGCATTACTGCATGTGAATATTCTCCAGTCTGTGGCCCCAGCCCAACTAAACTGAAGGAAAAGGTATCTAGAAGGAAAATCTAGTATCTAAGGAAGAAGGAAACATGTTGACGTATGGAATCAGCAATTAATTTCATTTAAGATCCTAAGGTATTTTCCAACATCACCATCTATTGTGTGCTGGTCAGGGATCTTTATGAATCCTGGAAAAAAGTAAAGTCTGAAAAACATTCTTTACATCCCCAAAGCTAACCTAAAAAGACACGGAGCTGAGAAATGTGGGTTACATTTTAAGTCTTCTGGACTGAAGAATGGAAAATAGTCCTGCAATAAGTCATAAGTAATGACTTATTATTTAATAATTACATATAATGCAATGTGATTAAGTAAGAGGGGCTGTCACAAAGAAATGGGGGTCAGCCTATTCTCCAAAGCACCTGAAGGCAAGACAAAAAATAATGGGTGGAAGATCATTAAAGGGAGATCCAATCTGGAAAGAAGGAGGAATTTTCTGACAATGAGAACTGTTAATTGGCTTGAGCAACTTGCCTTCAAAAGTTGTGAGTGGTTCTTCACTGGAGGTTTTCAAGAATAGACCAAACAACCATTTAACAGAATCAGTTGGAAGGGACCTTGGAGCCTCGGTGGTGCAGTGGTTAGAGTGCTGTACTGCAGGCCACTTCTGCTGACTATTGGCTGCCTGCAATTTGGCAATTCAGATCCCACCAGGCTTAAGGTTGACTCAGCCTTCCATCCTTCCGAGATGGGTAAAATGAGGACCCAGATTGTTGAGGGCAAGAGGCTGACTCTGTAAACGGCTTAGAGAGGGCTGTAAAACACTGTGAAGTGGTATATAAGTCTAAGTGCTATTGCTATCATCTAATCCAGCCCCTTGCTCAAGTTTCTGAAGGCAAACTATTCCACTGGTTAATTGTTCTCACCGTTAGGAAATTTCTCTCTAGTTCCAGGTTGCTTGTCAACTTGATTAGTTTCCATCCATTGCTTCTTGTCTTACCTTCTGGTGCTTTGAAAAATAAATTGACCCCCCTCATCTTCACAGCAGCCTCTCAAATATTGGAAGACTACTATTGTGTCACCCCTACTCCTTCTTTTCATTAAACTAGACATACCCAATTCCTTGTCTTCTTGATCGGGACGGTATAAGGTCTTTTGCCTTGAGCAGCAGGTTGGACTAGAAGACCTCCAAGATCCCTTCCAACTCTGTTATTCTGCTTTAATATCTGTAGTTTCTTTACTCTTGAAGATGCTGCAAAATATCAAGAGCCATGTTATGAAAAGTTCTCATGATAGTGAGCCTGAACTTCAAGAAAGGAAAAGCTGATCTCTGCCAGCACTGTGCTGGGTGGGGGGAAACCGCTGCTCTTTTGGAAGTAAAAACAAGGGAATTATAAATGTTCAATTGTTTAAAAGGAAGCGTCCTGTTTACTCTGCTCGGGAGGAACAAGAAAAGGGAGCCCGAAGGGCGACAAAAGGAGCCGGATGGGGAGGAGGCAACAGACAACAAAGTCTCAGTGTTTTCAGGACGATCCTGAACTTTAGGATCTGTATGCTCCACAAGCACCCAAGCTCAGTAAAGCTAAAGATAACATTTTTGTGACGCCTGCTCCATCATGGTATGGTTGCAAGGAAGTGAATAATCCACAACAGAATTAATTCATTAAAATCCTCAAATGATTCTGCAGCTCTCACCACAGTCCAAGGGATTGCAATCAAATCAAGAAAACATCAAAAATAATGGTAGAGTCTGGCAATTGTGATGAAGCAAGGTTTCATTCATGGCTTCATCACTGGAGGCTTTTAAGAAGAGACTGGACAGCCACTTGTCTGAAATGGTGTAGGCTCTCCTGCTTGATCAGGGGGCTGGACTAGAAGACCTCCAAGGTCCCTTCCAGCTCTATTCTGCTCGATTGATCCTCCCTCGCCAAGCTGGTGCTACGGAGTTGGCATACCTCCAGGGCCCCGATAGATAACGCTGTTTAATCGATGCTGGTCTATGACCATAATAAAGATTTGATGGCATGGATCAAACTTGGAGTGTGCCAGCTGTGCCAAATCCAATCAGCTGGACAGATATTATGGGAGACAGGCAGTGCTTTAAGTAAACATGTACACTGCAAAAGTTGGGTGGTTTCTTCTGCAACAGGAGAGTTTATATAGGGTGGCAGGGGGATGCTGGGGCTGTTGGCCAGCTTGAATCTCTTCTTGAAAACCTCCAACAATGGAGCACCCACAACTCTAGGAGGCATGCTGTTCCACTGGTTAATTGTTCTCACTGCCTCTTTAATGATGTTCCACCTGTTACTTTTTGTCCTGCCTTCAGCTACTTTGTAGAATACAGGTACAAGGGCATTAAAATCAACAAAGATGATTAGGGGACTGGAGGCTGAAACATATAAAGAATGGTTGCTGGAACTGGGTATGTCTAGTTTGATGAAAAGAAGAACTAGGGGTGAGATGATATCAGTGTTCAAATATCTCAGGGGTTGTCACAAAGAAGAGGGAGTCAAGCTATTTTCCAAAGCACGTGAGGGTAAGAGAAGAATCAATGGGTGGAAACTAATCAAGGAGAGAAGCAACCTAGAACTAAGGAGAAATTTGTTGACAGAACAATTAACCAGTGGAACAACTTGCCTCCAGAAGTTGTAAATGCTCCAACACTAGAGGTTTTAAGAAGAGATTGAATAACCATTTGCTGAAGTGGTGCAGGGCTTCCTGCCTAAGCAGGAGGTTGGACTAGAAGACCTCCAAGGTCCCTTCCAACTCTGTTATTCTATTCTATTCAACAGATGTTGCCTTAAACCATATGAGGTCCTTTCCAGGAGGATTAAATCTAGGTCTAATTCTGATAGGGAGGTAGAGGACTGAAATAGAGAGAAAAGGATGGAACCAAAACAGAATTATTTTTCATGACACTTGGACAAAATTGTTATGAGCCATTTAAGATCCAGGTAGTCCTTGACTTATGATCACAATTGAGTTTAAAATTTCTGTTCCTAAGCAAGGCAGTCATTAAGTGAGTTTTTCCCATTTTACAACCTTTTTTGCCACAGTTGTTAAGGAAATCATTGCAGTTATTAAGTGATCAGACGACAATAGGGGATGCTTGTAGCAGTTGCTTGTGTGAAAACCGTAAGTCACTTGTTTCACTTCTGCTGCAACTTCGAATGATGATTAAATTAATGGTCATAAATTGAAGACTACCTGTATAACTGTTGTAAGGAAAAGTGGGAAATCACAGTATTATTTTCTGAAAGGCCATTGTTGTTCAGAAGCCAGCTATATTGAAATGGGGAATCTCCTTTTATTTGCTTCATCGCTTTAGGCCAACCATTTTTATGTCAGAACCTGTGGAATAGTGAAATAAAAGAGAACCACTGGTTCTCCATTCTCTAAAGCCTTATTAACTCCCCGTACGAGATGAGATTAAAAATGCCACCTGTCTCCGTCCTAGCAAGCCCTTTGAAGCTGGCTGGACTAAACCTTTCTGGAGCAGTTCAACGATAAGTGCAAGAGTAAAGAGGTCCTTCAATTAGTTTATTCAAGAAAAGCAGATAAGATAAGAACTCACATTGCTGGCTAATTCTCAGGAATGCATCTTATGACTTCACATAATCTCGTAAAAAGAAAGCTGTCTATTTGCCCCATTCTAAGCATAGAAAGACTTTACAAAACATAGTTACTTTCCTAGGACCTCCTTTTACATGTTCTCAAATAGAGGAGGCCAATGGGAACATAGCTGTCCCTTAAAGGGACAGCTATGTTATTTCTACATCACAGTTCAAACAATAAAACCAAGCCTGTTGGGACTTGACACCATCCATTTTCCAGTATCATCTTCCTTGCATGTTTATTGAACACAGGGTGACTGTAGGCTCTGCTGATGAGTTGCAGATTTGTAACATGTGTCTTTGTCTTTTTCTCTGTTTATCTCTGAATATGTGTCTCTGGATGTGCATGCATACAGTATATGTATCTGTATCTGTATCTGTATCTGTATCTGTATCTGTATCTGTAAAGGGATAAACTCGCCACAACCAACTTGCTGCGACCAAATCGCGACAGCCAACTCACCGCAAGACAACTCACCACGGCCAACTCACCACGGGATAGTTTGCCATGGGATAATTCTACAATTCAATTTAATTATTTAAAAGAAATAAAAAAAATATTTTAATTGTCATTCACATTGCATTCTGTCCCTCCTTTTTTATCTTTTCTTTAATGATTCTTTCCACCATTTCTTTGATATTAGTGTAGCTCTTGTCTCGCAGTGAGTTGTCTTGCAACGAGTTGTCCCTCTGCAAGTTGGCTGTGGCGAGTTGGCCATGGGGAGTTGATTATGGTCATGGCAATTGTCATAGATGTATATGTATACGTGACTGCATATGAATTCGCTGAATAAGCACCATAGAAAGTTAGGCCAAAACTCCAGACAATCATTACAGTAGACAGCGCCAAAGACATTAGACGCTATCTAGTAGTTGTCCAGATTTTACAGTTCTCTTTTACTCAAGGGTGGAGGAAAGCAGAACTTATGAGTAATAATGAC
This sequence comes from Pseudoxyrhopus heterurus, assembly GCA_032468235.1. NCBI lineage: Eukaryota > Metazoa > Chordata > Lepidosauria > Squamata > Pseudoxyrhopus > Pseudoxyrhopus heterurus. Next base: position 163,549 of record JANHJO010001968.1, on the reverse strand, counting down.
AATATCCTCATACTCATATATATTTAACAAATCTGTATATTTAAAAAGCTTCAGCATCCAAGTGGGTTGGAGAGAGTATACAGTACAAAGTAAAGAGGCAATGATACCGGCGGGCACTTTCTAGCCCTTTCCAAGGTTACTTAATTGAATCTCCTTAAATTTCTTTCCATTATTATAGGCAAATGCAAAATCAATATTCATATTTCCATGCAATGTATAACTTTCATATCCTATCAGAGGAAAAAAAATCATTCTACCGGTATAAATCAGGCAACAGGACAATTTTTTGACATGCTGCTTCCACCAAGGGAAGGCCAAAATTGGGTTCTCATCTGGACAACTGGCCTAAGGTCTTGTCTCAATGCTAGTTCAAGGGTATAGGAGGCCCCTAAACCACACTGATTGATAGTGTCACCTTCAGCCAGTGCAAAGAATTGCATTTTTAGAATAATTTTTAGAATGATTCAGAAGGAGGGGCAGTATTTGGTGTCCTCTAAATTTTGGTACCCTGGACAAGTACTTACTCAGCCTTTACCTAAAGATAGCCTGTCTCATGCTATGCTACTCATCTGTCACCTCCTTTTTGTCTGCTAATTGTGCAGGTTGGATTGTTCCATTATTCTTGGACATTTGAAGAAGAGATGTTGCCCGCACAATGAGCCAGAATCACGGCTGGTATGAAAACTGTATTTGAAAACCAAGGCAATTTTCCCTCAGTCTTTTTCATTTTTCTATACATAATACATATACTTTGGCCAGAAAATTGTTTAATTTATACATAAAACCAAAGTGGTGAATAAACAAGTATCTCAACATTAAAAATAGTTTCAAATCAATGACTATTTTAAAAAAAAAATAACACTTGCATCACAAAGATTCACCATTGTGTCTCCTTCAGTGGGATTTAATTACTGATTTTCAAATAGATTTTGAGATATTTTTGCTTCCAGATTTCTCAGAGAAACACCATTTTAGATTCCTGACCAAATGGATTCTAAGACTTTTTCCTGCCTTGTATGCAACAGAGTGAGAACAAAGAAAGATAAATGGTTAGAATTAGAATAATTGTTAAAGCGTACCTGATGGAGAAATATGTCTCCAAGAGATGGAAGGATCAGGTTTCCCTGTAGCCAAGCAGGCCAGTGTGATGTTGCTTCCTTCATTCGCCACAATATCATTTGAGATATGACTTATCTTTGGTGAAACTGAAATGAAAGAACACAAACCAATTAAATATTTCCTTATCCATGACATTCCTTTAAGCTAATTAATTTAATGATGTCATTATAGTTAACAATAGGATATTTCTATAAGATACCTTTCCTGATCCAGTAGCCTTCCGATGAATTGGATTTCATATCACATTATCCCAAACAACAACTATCCTTGTTCCAAAATTGTAATATCCAGGAAAATAAATTTTATGAGCCACCGAAACTGAGAACTTCAACAGGTAGTACTATTTCTGAAACATTGTATTAGCACTCTACAATGTGTTTTGGCTGATACAACATTTAGTCTTACAGAGCTGCTGTATTTCAGGAATTGTGATTGTTTCACCACAAATCAAGGAATGGCTTCTTCAGTGAGGAACGTTTCTATATTTGGAGACTTTGTGCATACTTTTACACAGTACTGAAGTTGGAGGAAACATATTTTTTTACTTGAATCTGCACTAGTAAACTGACTATTGTATTATCCCTGTAATAAATATTCAAGAATTTTATCCAACTCATTTTATCTTTATAAAAGTCTGACTGGTCCAAGATCACAGAATGGATTTCACAGACCAACATAGGTTGAAACCTGGGCTTTCCCAGACTTGAGCTGTAGATTATAGCAGTGTCATAGTGTAATGGATATAGTTTTACTCATCATCTTTCAGGGGTTGCATACAGCCAGGAAGGACAAATGCACAAACGTTTGTGGGTGCACAAACATCCCCACAAACATGTATTGCTTTCCATCTTATAAGTGGATAGTGATGTGAGCTCTCATCTTTCAGTTTTCCATTGAAGGGGTGATAATTATTTCTGATTATTTATTTGTTAAATTTATTTGTGCTCATTTCACTGGCTACTTTGAGTGGCCTGATTATAACCAGAAACACCTGATTTCAACCAGTATTTACCTTACAATAGCTGCCTACAAAAAGTCACCTACATCATCTTCTTGAAATATTCCTGCAGAGGAAAGTAGAGGAAAAGAAACTAGGATTTCCTGTTCCCTCTTCCTGGAAACTGGATCATCATTGCAGTCCTACCTAGTATATAAGTACTTTCCAATAAGGTTGGGTTTTTTTTCTATCAAGGGGATTGTTATCACAGGGTAATGTGCTAAATCATTTCACATAGCACCGAAGTAAGTGGTAGCCAGGCCTTAGCTGAAATGAGTGGAAGTGACTCTTTCTCTCGTGTTCCTTTTTTCAAGTTTTCTTTCTGACATCTGTGTCTCTCATATTTTCCAGATATTAATATAGTTCTAAACCCTCAGGATCCACCACCTGCTCTTTTCTGCCTTTTGCCAACAGTACCTCCAAAGTTAGGAGGAATCAATATTTAGATGGTCAGTATACGGTGTGGTCTTCTAAAGTACACGGAGACCCCCCCACCCCACCCTGCTCTAATGATATGTATTAAGTTCCCTTGGTTAAACAGTTCTATAAAAAATTATACAGCAAAAAAATCAATAAAAATAATTCTAACCAGCTTTCTTTCACAAGAGTTGTTGCAAAGCTACATCAACACACACCGATCAATTCAAGGCAGTCTTCCAGGACAGAAAGGAGTGCAAGGAATGTTTATTGAATCTAGCCTGAGAGCATCACCTTTTTTTGCGCTGCCTCCTTGGAAATCAACCGTTCAGCATTTTTCATGCCTTTTTAATTTTTGCCTTTTAAAATTTATGCTAAGTACCATTTCTCAGTAGATAGGAGGGGCATTGCTCCATTTTACTTTCCCAGAGATGGGGAAAGAATTTGACAACATCTCCTGTTTATTTCTACAATCCAATTTGTTTACATGTGGGCACAGTTTCAGTGATTGATTTTTCCCAAGGAGACTTACATTTGAAGTGCTGCGTAACAACAAATGACACGGTAAACACTTGGAAGGGCCAAGCTGTGCAAAGCCACTTTTAGTCCTCTGGGAGTCTTTAAAGAGAGCAGAGTGTGGATTGTTGCCAGATTCAAGCATTCTAAGAAGGGATTTCTGCATACAGGAACATGGACTATGCCTTATTTTCTTTGCAGCCCTCATTCTTTCCCCACTGTGCACACTGGAACCTCAATAGGTGGAGAGAGCATCTCTTTAATATCTGTTCCTGGAAAGAGATGAAAGCAAAATAATATATTCATGCCCTACATGTTGCCCTGCAGGAAACAGAATAATGGAGAAGTTTCTTCTTCTTCTTTCTTTTTCTTCTTCCTTCTTTTTCCATCTTCCTCCTCCTTTTTCCTCTTCCTTCTCTTCTCCTTCCTCTCTTTCTTCTTCTTCTCCTCCTCCTCCTCCTCCCTTTCCTTCCCCCTCCTTTATTTTATCTAAATGCTGCTGCATGGCAAAACCACATTTTTAAAAAGTATAAAAGCTATCTTGGTGTCTTGGCTGAATATACTGAATAAAAAGAAGACTTGGTTTAAATTGTTTTAAATGCAGAGGCAGTTGTTCTTAATAGGTGTGGAATCCCCTGATGATGAAGTAAGTATGGTGTGCATATTTGTTGTTCCTAAAACTCTGTGTTAATCCAGACTCTATTAGCCCCTCAAAACAGATTTATGTGCCACAAGCTGCAGAAAAGGCTTCGACAAACACTGCACTAGGTTATTTATACCAGGAGTGACATTTGTCCTATATTATTTTATTAATGGAGGGTTTATTAAACATAATTTCTTAGCTATTTAAAGTTTTTGGAGGTTTGGTATATCCTCAGATAATACAGGCTTATTTTTTTCTTTTCTCCTCCTCCTCCCCCTCCCCCCCTCCTCCTCTTTAAAAAATATAATCATTCAAGAACTTGTTCGTGAACTATATGTTAGAAGTATACATTAGTGCCAT
>JANHJO010001967.1:891164-902914 GCA_032468235.1 Pseudoxyrhopus heterurus | reverse complement strand
GGGTTAGCAAAATAGAACAAAACCAATTTTATCTTAGTTACATGAAAAACAATCAAAATCAGCAGAATTATTGCATGAATGAAAATTAACAAAAAACATTTGTTTTAAATTAGAAACTGCATTGCATTTTAGGCAGTTTTCCCATACAAGCTTAAGGATTCAAATCTCACTGCACTCTTTGGAGTGACTTTTGAGTGGTCATGCATAAGCTTACTCTGCATAAAATATTTGCATAAAATATTCACTGTCATTTTTCCTCTTTTTTTTAAGAACAACACTAATTATTGCGGCTGTATTATTCCTTTAGAGGTACTTATAGAAAAATAATGAAATGGATGTTAGTTATTTTTGAGAAAAGGCCACTCAATACAAATCATATACTACAAATCAGTACTTACGTATGGAATGAAATTCTGAAAAACTAATTATTTTGCTCATTCTAATAAGCCTTTGCTTCTTAGAAATTAAGTTCTGACTCATCTCTAAATATATATAGTCATTTGCACAACTCTTGATTCTAAAACCACAGCAGGATCATTCTTTGTTTTTCAAAGACAAATTTTATATAAAGATACATACTTGCCTGAAAACGAAATTAACTAATTTTATAAAACACGATGTTTCATATTAGAATGCAAATTATATTGCTTAATTTGCAAAATGAAGTAAAAATAATTAAAAAAGAAAACTACATATTTTTATACTAAAAATCAAAATAATTAACTTGTTTTTTTAAAGGAATTCATTTATGAATTTCATAACTGAAAACACAGGCAAAATTAATTCAGTGAAAATGAAAAATATTTCTGCCTTTGAGCTAGCCTGGGTATTGAATTTCACTTTCAGAAATAGAAGCAATGTTATATTCAAGTGCAAGGAAAATAGTATACTTTCTGAATGTCACAGTGAAAACATTGAAAGAACAAGAAATCACAGACAACCTATATACATATCCTAAAAGAGGTTTTAAAAAACAGTCATGTAAGGTCCATGTTAAAGTAAAACAATAGCCAGTCTTTCTGAGTATAAATATTAGTCATCATTTTAAACATCTTATTCATCTAGAAAATGTTACAATCCATTAATATAGTGCCATAATACTAACCTGATTGGAAATATCACATTCTTGACATAATTTTTTTTAAAAAAAGTGCTGTTAACAAAATATCTTGCTGGGTGAAAGAAAATTTGAATTCTATGCTGCTGACAACTTAAAATCAAAATGTTCCATCTACAGGTAACATTTCAAAGGTTCCACGGCTTTGATGTAGAATCTGCAGCAGGGTTTTCATTCCTCAACCAATCACTCCTGTCACTTACATTCCATTTGCCAAATAGTAAAGATTTTATTAGTCATACTCATGGCATGCTTCCAAAGGCAGAGAAGAAACTCCCAAAGAAAACAAAGAACAAAAATCACTCCTCTATACATAATAAGCAGAAACGCTTTCCCACCGTGATTCGCTGGTAAAGCATCATCATTTAAAATGAGCATGGCCAGCAAAAGGGCTACAGCGCAGGCTCATGACTGAATTTATGATCTCACTGAACAGGAAAATGCTACACACACACACACACACACACACACACACACACACACACTACAAACACAAACACATGCATACGCACAATTAGCACAAAGTCCAGTTCAGCAATTGCAAATCATAGATTAAAAAGAAAAGAAAAGAAATCTAAGGAAACGTTATTTGTCAATCTGTTTATTGTGTAGGGATCATATATGCATCAATGGAAGAAAGTAGATGCAAATTTTAACATTGCAATGAAGGATTCTTTTGTTTTCCTCTTACACTTCAGTTGCAAAGTTTGGAAACAGGATTCCAGTGGTTTCAAACGAGCACATGTTGAATCTAAACAAAAGATATGGTCTCTGTGTGTGTGTGTGAGAGAGAGAGAGGGAGAGAGAGAGAGAGAGAGAGAGAGAGAGAGAGAGAGAGAGCGGGAGAGAGAGAGAGAGAGAGAGAGGGAGGGATGGCTATATAAAAAATAATCCCACAGTACAGTATTTTAATCAGGATTCTCATACTTAATATTTTTCCTTAACATGCTTAGGAAAAAGTGTGATCTTAATGTTTTTTTTATATTCTTATTTACTTGGGATGAAGCCACACAATGGGACTTCTTTTTCTGAGCAAGTATCTGTACTATCAGGCTGCAGGAGTTATAGCATTGATACCCCTTCCCAATAGAGAGCTCTATAAAAAGCCTTCTTTCAGAGAAGTAATTATATCTCTAAAATCCAATAATCTTTATTTAAATAGCTTTATCACCTCCAAATGGAATTCTTTTTTTTTCCAAAGTAGCACTTGTTAATATCAACAGTCTGAAACCTTAAACTGCTCCAAAAATTGTGGTGTGTGTACAGGCAGCCTATTAATTACTGACAACAGGTGCAAAAAAGATAAGAGTTAACAATCAGAACGATCTGAAAGCATTACGAACATTACCGGCCTCAATGTAAAACAGATACAATTATAATGTACAGAAGTGAATGGGTACAATGAAAAATAAGTAAGGTTTTTTTTTTCCTCCCCACAATTCCAGAAAACTTTGATTTTAAGCAAAGGAGAAAATAGGTGGGGGGCATGTTCTAATTTTCACACGTTCGGTTCGGGTGGTTTGCTGAAGAAGAACAGTCATTCGTTGGCACAGCCACAAACTTTGTACAATCCAGAACCCAGTTTTATCAAGAAAGGCTATACTTAAAAGCTCAAGGAAATGTGGAATGCGCATCTCACCTCTGGCATAATGTATGTCCCAGAGAAAAAAGCATAAATGTACACTCAAGCCCATTCTCTACCATGTTATGGTTCCCAAATATAAAGATCTGAATGGACCATAGCTTGTGCTGAATTTAAATTTAGTCTTTCATTTGGGGTCCACTGTAAAACAAAATAATAGCGAGAGTGGGCTCTTCCTGATGCTCCTGTCTGGCATCAATTCTTCCCCTTCAATGCCATGTACAAGGACTCTTCTTTTTTAGATATTTTTAATCCCGCCTGTATTATTTTTATAAATAACTCAAGATGGCAGGCATTTCTCTTCCATTAAGTGAATCCTATAATTTTCTCGGTCAGCGTTAAAAACCATTTTTTTTCCCGCCAAGGACCACTCCCTACTTTTAAAAATTATGGAGGAGCCCAAAAGAGCTTTTGTTTGTGTGGGTTATATTTATTGATATCAGCCGTATTAAAAATTAAGGTTGATGCATTTGTCGCTACCGCTTCACACCACTGTTTGAGAGGATTTTAATATTGTATTATTTTTCAGCATAGGTTGGCAAATAATTTTGATTTCACAGATCCCTCAGAGGTCTCAGGACTACATTTTAAGAAACATTCTCTAGCGCGCATTTCCTTGTGGAAAACTGAAAGGATATCCACTCTGTATACCCCAAGTTGTTACAATTTTATGATAAAGCCTAGCGTAACTATTTATAAAAATACATCTATACTTTTATTTCTGTCCTTCTATGCATTCATATTTTGAGTTGAAGGGTTTAATTTTTTTTTTCTGAAGAAATGTCTGCAAGTATGGCTTCATATTTTTAAACTTATTTTTTAATTTGGTATATCAGGTCAGTCTTGAAAATAAAATAAAAACCTGAAGAGAAGACATCTTCTGATCAATGTATAATTAAAATGTATATTTTAACAAAACAAAAACCATACCTTTAATTGGATCTTGATTATTTTAAGAAGCTACTGTTTAAGGAAATTCCTACCAAATTTGGAGAAAACAAGGTCAATTCTAGAAGCAGAGGCTTCTAGGGTCCTCTTCTGCCACCACCACACAGCAGAAGTTCAGAGCAGGGAATACACAAGCCCAGACGGCTCAAACTGGGTCAATGGATTTACTGAATTATTTTGTGCAGGGAAAGTCCTCTACCTACGTATTCTATTGAATGAATGAAGTCCCATTGCGAGTTAACCCATTGCCTAAGAAGAAAGGGTTCAGAAGAAAAGATCCCATGCAGATTTGAGCAACAAGCTATTGTACACCAAAGATTTTGAGGTAGAAACAAAATGTGGAAAAGTAATTTTGTTTTTTTTTATACTAGACAAATGCACAAACTGCCTTTATCTGAAGCCATTATTAATAGGTCTTTGTAAATCATCGAATAAGGCATTTTGCATATGAGCGATCCAGCCCTCTAAAGTCACTGAGACACCTGATTTATGCATCAGAACTTCAAAGAAGCTATACCAAACAGCTGTGGCCAATTCAGTTTCATAGCAATCCAGAAGGGCCCTTCACTCACAAGTAAAGCACCTTAACAAATAATTTGCACAAGCCTACCTGTTACTGCTGATAGTATAAACAGAATTCTTTGAACCAAACATTTATCTTAGATGGCTTCATATCTGACTTGTGCCATTGTATTTGCCATCAATAGGTCACAAATATCTTAGCTACGTAATTATAAATTAATCAAAAATAATTCTAATAAATTGAGATATTCAGCTATCTACAAATATGTAAGGTAAGGTCTGTCCAATCTTGATTTGGTATTCTGTCAATGGAACAGCCTCTTCTGTTAGCAGAAGCCAGTGTGCAAAAGCCAATGTGCTCAAGCAGATGACAGGCAGATGGTCTTTATGATACAATTTCTTTTTGTAGTCAAGCTAACATGTGAAGTAATATAGGCACTTATGGGAAGTAAGGTTAGAGCCCAAGTCTTCAAACTATCTCTTCAGCATAGAAATATCCACTATGTCATCGTAGATTCAACCAAACCCAATGATCATTAGAGTAGAATACATCTGCAAATTAACCATATTCCAAACTTGCTTGATGCTCTAGTGCAAACAAGCAACTATGTAAGTCAATTCTTTATTCCAGCTAAGCCTTCAAAAATAATATTTCAAATTGTCTATATGTATCAGGCAAGATAGTAATAGGAAATAAGACAAAAGAAAGAACCCTAGGGGAAGAATTCAATTTGGAACCAAGACTTTAGTCAAAATTTGTCTACTGATTGTGGGAGTTTTAACTGGTATTGTTATTTTACATTTAGGAAGAAGCTATGTGTATTATTATTATTATTATTATTATTATTAGTAGTAGTAGTAGTAGTAGTAGTAGTACGGTAGTTGTAGTAGTATTGCTAGTAGTATTAGTATAAAGCAGTAACTTTTTTTTATTCCATTCAATTGGGTCTGATTCTCAGAGACGGTCTGGACAAGTCCCAGTAGTTGTCTTGGCAGTGCTTTTCAGAAGTGGTTTACCATTGTTTCCTTCCTAGGGCTGACAGAAAGTGACTGGCTTTGAGATCACCCAACTGGCTTTGTACCTAAGGCAGGATCACAACTTACAGTCTCTCAGTTTCTATCTAGCCCAATACCTTCCTTAACCATTACACTAAATTAGGTCTTATAACAACATTACATGTATCAAAATCATACTATTCTTTATATTCTTCTTTGTCTAGGCAGCAATTTAAGAAACAGCTCTCTCTTGCTCGCTCTCGCTCTCGCTCTCACACACACACCAAAAAAAAACCAAGACAAATAAAGATTTTTTTTTCTATTTTTCCTACCACAATATTGGGACTACACACCTCTTAAGGCAATCTGCTTAAGATAATGTCTTCCATTTACCAAAGTTGGGGGAAAATATATGGAAATGTTGGTTTATATCAGTCTTTCTGTTTGGCTTACAAACTACTTAGATTAGGAGTTTCAAGGGGTTTTAAGCTGTGGAAACTGTCCCCAAATGGCAGCCAGCCTTTTTAAAAAATAAAATAAAATAAAATCTAAGAACAAGACCTGCCTTTTCTGTAGTACTGCAGAAAAATTGCTATGGATGATCCTGATTGCATTTTTTTGCCCCTTTTCTTTTACAAAATCCCAATAGGTTCTTTCAAATTCCATGAAACTTTTGGAAAAATCCTGCTGTAGAACAAAGTTTTTATGAAGGAGAAAGAATATGAAAAGCCAATAGATAACAATAAGTTTATTATTAGATTCATTTGCTTAATAAAGGATGGATCAAACTTAGTAAGATCCACAACTCCAGATACTCTATTAGTATTTCTGGGTCTTTAGTAAATCTTACTATCATAATTCTATTGATATGTAATTGCTGTGGCTAATATTGTTATCATCTTAAGAATATGCTCCATGCAAATGGGATACCATATTGCTATGATAATATATAAACATGCTCTGGAAGGGTATTTCCTATTCAATACCCCTTGTATTATACTGTAAATGTCTTTATTAGAGATGACCTATTGCAAATCTGCATAGTTTCTCCAGTTAAATGTCCATTTGGTGTTATAATAACAAGCTGTTTTTTATTAGCAAAGATTAGTCGATTCAAATAATGAATCAATATTAAGATATTGATTATTAAGATATTAAGAGTAATGTTCTTAATATAATAAAATCTTCTGCTTTTTAAATAAATTATAACCCAAAATGCAATCATATTATACTGCATTTTCCTGAAAATTTTACACTTGATGTAATAGAAAACAACAAGCTATAGAAAGCAGACTGTAATAAAGCTATAGAAAACAATAACAATTATCAAACCAATTTTCTGAAAGGATTGTTTCAAGAGAGGATATTGATGAATGCTATTTCTGTTTTATGGAATTTGAAACTACACGTACAACTTTGCATCAACATCATACTGAAGAGCAGTCACTATGCTATGAACTATTTTAAAGGGGGGGAAAATCACAATTCTTCTGCCTAACTGATACTTATTTCAAACACCTTTGCTATTTTCCTTCTTGCTTAGCAAAGTAAGGAGTCATATTTATTTATCTTACAAATATTTCTTCTATTTCATGGATGATTTTATGGATTTATTATCTAAAACTTGCTTTGGTATTTGAATCCTTGTCTAAGTCTAGCAAGTATAACAATCAATTTCTTTATTTTAAAACAGTGATATTAATTAATAAAAGAAGAATATTTTATTGATTTAGTTTCTTATACCAGATGGAGTAGTCAATATTTATAGAAATATGCTTATTAGTCATAATTCAATACTTTTACTTTTCCATTAACTTTAATTCTGTATTTATTAAAACAATAAAAGGTTTGCTGCTATATTTTAAATGTTTAGCAATTGGATGTCATGTTTAATTATGGTTTACATTAATTTGTCAGTTAAATTTTAATTAAAAATGAAATATTAAGCATTCACATTGCATTTGTATACAATAAATCTAATGAGAAAGAATACTGAATTTACAAAATTCAAAAAATATAGCATTAAATTAAGGTAATAAAAATCATGTGTTTTAATGAAGATAAAAAATCATTTAACAATATTACCCTGACTTATAATTGTTTTCCAAATATTATTTATAATTATTGTCACTTATTGTAATACAAGTGAAGAGTTAATACAATTACATTTAAAGCAACTTACAACACACCTGAGAGAGCAGCCTTTGCTCTGAGTTAGAGGTAAAGTGCTAATCTTTTTAAGATTATGTGTGGCAAGACACTGTCCACCATCAAAAATATGCCTATAAAAGTATAATCTCCTACTCTCTAGCATGTTTCCACATAAACAGTTATAATCTGAGTAATCTAACAATGAATGCTATTAACCAACAGAAACTGCATTTATGCTGGGAGAGGGAAATGTTTTATTCCCGAAATACAATGATTATTTAGATTATCATATATACAAGCTCCCTCTGCAGGTAATGTGAAGAGTTGGCAAAAGGAAAAAAAAACCTTTGTAGGAAATGCAAAGTTTATCAGAAGAATTCAAACAAATTGACAATATTTTAGAAAATTCTGAAAGCTATCTCATTTCCATAAGCATTACCTGATGTCAGTAGGTCCTGAAGGAGGCATCCTGATTTTTTTTATTTTTGTTTCCTCTCTAGGTGACTCTATACAGTTCAAAGCAGCTAAGCTGCTTCTGCACAACAAGATGCAAAAATCTCTTTTCTGAAGCCTCATAAAGTCTTTTATAGGTAAAAGTAAACCAACACCGGACCATCCTGAAGTGGAGGGACCACCCAAAACAAGTCATCACTTCCAGGCTAAATCATCTTCTTATCCAAAATAAACAAACCCAGGACTAGAGCTCTGTTTAATGTCCCTCTGTCACCTAAACCAAAACTGATTCCATTTGGGATTAACTCACTGGCTCAAAGTTTAGCATCAATTACACGGAATACGAGAGCGCACATTTTAAGAAAAAACAAGCACATAATCTGAAATGAGAACAGTATTTTGGGGGAAAGCTACCCTTTCTCATAAACTATTTTATTTTTTCTCTTGCAAACGAAAGAGTTCTATTCTTTTCCGCAGGGGGAAAAATAATTTCATTTTGTTTGATGTACATGTTATAACTATTGTCCCTATCTAATATTAGTATAATTTCAATAAAATTCAATCATACTGTGCCAAAAGTGCTAGAGAAGTCAAATGGATCTACGGTTAATAACCAATCCACACCGCTGTTTAAATTCTCAAAGAAACTATATTTTACAAGAAAACTATAATATCACTTTTCCCAGTTGGAAGAATATTTCATTGTCTTTTTAAAAGAGTCAGTTCTTATCTCGCAGTACAATTCTATACATTTCTATTGAATTCAATGAGGGTTTCCATGAGATAAATGATGTATTCTTATACAAACAGAGCAGATTTTTTGTTTAGTATATTGACTTTATACATTCAAGCTTAGTTTATCTGTTTGGCATATATTTTTCTATTAATCAGGAAATCACTAGTAGCTTCCATTTAAAATTCACTTTCTGACCTATAAAATTTCAATCTTAGGAGTCTGAGTGTAAATTACAGGAATAAGGACCAAACTCTAATATGGTTGGTAATGCAGACAATGCTACTAAAGGGGAGAAAAATGAAACTTACTGTCAAATTTTAAGTAAAACAACACAGAATGAAAGAAAGAAAAAATTAATATTTTAAATATAAAGAATATGGTAAAGAAAGATAAAGAAAATTATTAAAACAAATTCATAAGGGATTTCAGGGTCAAATTACAAATTAAATGTTTATTTTATTTTAGATTTAAGCATTACAAAGGAACATTTCTAGTCATTTTGGCTATTTGTTATTATTTGTCATGTACTGATTCTTTTTTACTACTTCCAAGTGATGTGTTCCTGTGGATATTAGCCAAAATTTAGTTAGTCACAACCAGATACTACTGTATGTTGGACTGCAATCATGTAAATCAGAACACTGAATCAAAATCACAGTGTAAGTTTAATAATCCAACACATAGATCAGGAAAGAAGGACAAAGTACAATAATAAGAAAGGGTGTATAGATAGAACAGCCATTTCAAAAACAAATGAACCAGGTAGCATCTTTGAAAACCTTAATTAGTCTCCCACACACAGCAAATATAAGCCAAAAGAGAATTGAACCATTCGCTCTAGAAACTCTACCTTTCTTTCCTAAAGTTTTTATTTTGTCCACCAGCAACACTGCATTTTCAGTAGCTTTTCTGCAGGTGAGCAAGATTCTTGAATACATCAGACAAATTTCTTCTATGCAGCAGCAATAATTTCAAAAGACATTCATCTAGGACAGATATGCACACCCGACACTCAACACAATCAGGTCTTGTCAGTCAGTGAAGAATATTTCATCAGCATTAAAATGCAATCACAGTTGCTGCTGAGCCCTCCATGCCACTGAAAGGGCATGAAACAAAACTCTTAGGGAAAAGTATGTCTTTGGGGATCAATTTTATTTATCTAGTTCAAAAGGTCTCTATATTATTATTTGCATTGAGCCAGAAAAATTCTTCCTTTAAACTCTGACCAAAAAAATCTTTTTTTAAGCATAGCATCAAGCTATGATATATCAAAAGTGGCAAAGACAATGGCTGAGTCATATCAACAATCATGTTCTATCATGAAATCTGACTGAAGAGCTTGCCAAAAAAAAATGCCACCCAACTACACTTTAAATGGAAAAACAGCAGAATCTGAACATTGCTTTCTTCTTTGTTTGTTTGTATGTATGTTGTGTGTATTCTTATACAAACAAATTTGGTGGAATCACTTTTGGTGGGTGGGAGTGTGTGTCAGAAATTCTTGGCATGCCAGTAAAGATATCATTCCCTCTACAATTTCAGTTATGAGAGCCACTGCTTATCTAAGCAAAATAATACAAGCAACTACACAACAAAACAACAGCAAACTTGAGAAAACTCTGAGATTGCAGCAATGCAGAAAATTCCTTAGACTAAAATCCTTAAGGTGGGGGCAGGAAGGGGGAGCAACTGATCTAAAAACAGCTCAGGAAGACTAAGAGTGCTCAGTGACTAGAAAGTAATTCAAACGTAAAATGGAAAATCAATGATAGGGGGATAATGGCTCAATTCCTGAACACTTGCACTTCATACCACAACATTTCATTGCAGATCCTACTTGTAATTTTCGGCTCAAAAATCTCTGATATATAATAAACCACTGGTCTCCTACATAACTATGGGTTGAATTATGATTACTCAGTGGTCAAAACTAAGAATCATTTCCCTCTCCTTAGTGATTGTAATGACTACCTACTCTAAGTTATATGAAACCCTGCTCCAAAATCAATTCTAAACTCCACCTCAATTTAATTACCAACAATATCAACAAAACAAGGAGAAATCAAACTATCTAAAATAAGACCATCATTCCTTCACTCAACAGCAAAGAACAATTTTAGTAGTAAAGGAACTTTAAGTATGCTGTCAACTGAACAAAATAATAATCAAAAGGCAGTCACAATTCATACAAAATATAGCAGACAGAAACTGCTGTGCCAAGATAGGCTGGATGCAAGACTGAATTTGTATCGAAGAAACAAACTGAATCGTAAATATTTTAAAATACAGGAGATGGCAACATGCTGAAAAGTTTCAATAAGCATTCTGGAAATGTTTATAGTAGTCAAATCTTATAAACTAAATTTTCACAAATCATGAATCAAACTGGTGTAGTTTTAATTAAATGTGTATGTCATGTCTATGTTTTTATATATTGTATATCTATTAATTGATCACACAGCAGGATGTATTACCTTTTGTTTTAAATGAGTATTTATTCACTGAAAATTAGCACATCCACAAACAAATGCTGATCTTATAATAATTATTTCTATGACAGGTTTTTCCCTGCTTTAAGAAAACTAGACTATTCCGAAAACAAATGGAAACATTTACCAACCTTCACAATATCATAAGAAGCTGAAGGTGGCAGCAGGTATAGGGAGTATTAATAGTAGACATTTAGTGCAAACTCAGTAGACATTTAATGCAAACTCCATTTTTAAAATTGATGAAAAAGATTAAAATATAATTGCAAAATTAGCAGAAATGATGTAAAAATTAAAAGGATGCATTAGCCACAAACCCTAAGCAAATGATAATTTATTTCAATATATTTGAGTTAGGTCCCTAATTCATACTTTATTTGAATTATCCTTTGTGCAAACTGTTGCCTAAACAGATGAATTACAGTGCAGTATCTAAAACACAAGATTTTTATCAGTCTTTGGTTTGCGTACAGTATGTACTTCTTGTAAAAAAAATCGGAAAGCACAATTTAATGTTGAACAATTGAAGAAGAAATGTTTATAAATCATGGGCCATATTTAGTGGCACAAATCTATTTAAAAGTCAGTTACTCCTTCACTTAAGAGAAAATAAATAAGATACTTCTTGCAATACATTATAGGTAGGTAGGTAGGTAGGTAGGTAGGTAGGTAGGTAGGAAGGAAGGAAGGAAG
>JANHJO010001967.1:851483-866780 GCA_032468235.1 Pseudoxyrhopus heterurus | reverse complement strand
ATAGATAGATAGATAGATAGATAGATAGATAGATAGATAGATAGATAGATAGATAGATAGATAGAGATAGATAGATAAAATTCTCTCATCTCAAATCCCAATCATAATTCCTGAAAGACTATATAATTTGTGATGAGCTATTGAATTTATAATATTTGTTTTGAATATTTTAAAACATGGCTGTCAAACTCGCCATGTCAATTGTTATAAAACTAGATATATAATGTATTTTGATATTAAGCTAAAACTAGAGAATTAACACTAATGTAATGAAAGTTGTTGTAAATGTTAATTATTAATGCTCAGGATATCTGTACCCAAATGACGTACTGTTTAATGAAAGATGGATTGTTTATAAAATTAAATTAAAAAAAAAACCTCGCCATGTCACATTGCCATCACGTGATGTTTCATGACATTTTTTTCCATTCATGGAGCTGAGATGGGCATGGCCTGCGTGTGACGCATCCGGCCTACGGGCTGCCAGTTTGACACCCCTGCTTTAAAATTATTCCAAGAACTTGCATTTTTATCTTTATCTTTACAACTATTGTTATTTCAAATCAGGAAATAATTGGCAATCATAATGGAATGGAAATGTATTTTATTATATTAAATGTATGCCTGAAGTCTATACAATTATGTTGGAATTTGTATTGAATTTGAAACTGATTTATTATACCATGGTTTATCTGTTTTAATTTACAGTACAATGAACTTCCCTTTAGGATCAATTCTCTTATCCATGTACTACTTGCAAAAATACTAACTAAAGATTCCTAACATTTTCCAGCATATCATTTTGGAGAGCTGGCCAAATTGTTTTGTGTGTGTGTGTGTGTGTGTGTTTTGGTGGGAAAAAGGGAAAGAGAATAGCTACATAAAAAGAAAAAATGATATAGAAAATAAACAGATGTCGAGTAAAAGTGGTAAATAGAATCCCTGATCTATTTTTTTAAAAGAATAGATTCTTATAAATATGGCTATTTATTAGATATTACTATATATTAAGAATAGCAAATGGCAAAAGGGGAGAAAATAAGTTATTGTTTCCATACAAAGTTGTAATTTCAAGTAGGAATGTGGAAAACCATTCATTTTCTAACATTTATTTGGTTTGATTTTATATATCCTATTTATAAACTGCTCAACTCTCACACATTAGATTGGCTGATAGATGTCAATCCTGAACTAAGTTATAGGCATTTTTTCTCTTTATCATTTTCCTCCTATTAGTCTTAATATTATACTGTATACAATTATTAACCGTGCTGGAATTCATACAGGCTTTTAAAGCAGGATTTTTCTTCACAGTAATTCTATGAATTAGTAAAAAAGAGAGGTATCAGAAAATGTAGAGACTTAATCGAATACATAAAGAAAAGTTAGCATTAATCAGTGGTAAATGTTATTTTCTATCAGGCCGAAGTAGTAATCATATGTGTTAATGTAAATATGCTCTGAAAACTACTTGCAATTTCATCTCTTGCAATTGTTAATTGGTATTGGCATATTGTTTTCTTTTCATTTCAAATCAGTGTGTGTGTGTGTGTAAACATTTGTGCATAGGTATACACTTAATTCCATTAGCAAAACTACTCTGGCATAATATACATATAATTAAAGCTACATATTCATCATCATATTTGTTAAGAAATACTCACTCTCCCCCATCTATTGTGCATGAAACTTCTGTTAGTAAAACAATAAACATCTGTAAGTCCAGTTAGTGACGTTGCAAAGATTGGTTAAACATCAAATCAACTAATGAGCAATAGACGGCGGCAAAAATCATATGTTATATTGTTACTAACTCCTGAGATTTGCAGTCTGTTGGCATAATTTGAGCATGAATGCATAATTTATAGGAAAGCCTCCATTTTTTCCAGTGTTCCAGTTGATGAAAGTTGTATTTAAATACCCTGTAGTTAGATTATTAACTTTTGCAAAATAGAAACAGATGTGTGTCTTAGTATGCCATTAAATTTAAGATTTACATAGTACCCCTGAATACATCAACAAAACCCAATGAATCTAATTTGCTTTGGGATTTACAATAACCTGATCTGGCATGTGTAAGTACTGCAACACTTTAAACAATATTAGAAAACTATTACATTTTGTTTGATTAAAAATGCAATTGTCTTTATTAATGACAAAACCTTAGAAAATATTTCTTTGTTCAAGGATTTTTCTTTTATACAAATGTGCATTACATTTAATACATTTTTGCTGCTACTTTCCTCATTTTAAAATAAACTAGTCCATTGAATAGGAGTCTGTCCAATACAGTGCCAAAATCCAGCTTTCAAATGAATATCAGATTTCATTAAAAAGAGAAAGAAAGTTAGCATTTGTTGTCAAGAACTTGTGCATAAAGTTACCCTTTTAATGATTATATTTAACGTATGTGTTGTTGATTAGATGGTTATTTTTTTTCCAGAGCTTAATCTAACAGTTGGGAAGGTTTATTGTCTAGTAAACATAAGCTGTAGCTCCAGTGCTGACGAAGTGCTACCATAGAATTGTGCATTTGTAACTTACATACATTTTGTGCCTTGAATGACTAGAAAAATTATAATACTCATTTGCATGAGTAATGAGTATTATTTCTTTTATTAAATCACTATAACTTCAAAAGAATTGGAACATTGAATACCTTATGAGTGTGGCAAATGTACGTGTCCCAGGATAATGTTGCAAGATCCAACGTGGCTCGGGCACCGGGACCAAAGGTTTACTCTTCTGAGCTTTTGGATTTGTGCTGGAGCCCTATTGTATTCATAGAACAGCCCAAGGCACATATTCCAGTAAGGAGAAGTTCCCTGAAGATCGGTTCCAGCATGAGTCCAAAAGCTTGAAAGAGTAAACCTTTGGTCCCGGTGCCCGAGCCACGTTGGATATTGAATACCTTCTCTCAAAGACAAGAGGAAAAAAGAATTCCAAGTGTGTGTGTGTGTGTGTGTGTGTGTGTGTGTGTAAGAGATACCCATGCTAATGAATGTTTGAGTCCCTGAAAAATAGCTCTTAGGAAAAATAAAGGACCTGTCTTCCTGGACTAGTGAAGGCAACTTTTTTCTCCAAGCCACATTAATTCTCGGATAAAGTAGTAACTCCATTTTATATCCAATTACTTTATATGTTTACGTAATAAGGCAATGAAGTGGAATGGTCAGTGATGCAGAATTCATTTCTATAAGGGTGTCTTCCTCTTACATAGCAGTGGATGCAATTCGTTGATCAGAGACATGTGAAGAAGTATAACAATACCAGATGAATGGCAGCAACAGGGGAAGATAGCCCACCTAGCCTTGTTGGTTTGCTTCCTGAATACATCTCGGTTGGCCATTTCAGGCACAAATCATTGCAGTAGATGGCCTCTAAACCTAATTCAGCAAAGTTCTTACATGTTCTTCTTATCCATCACAGTTCAGGAAGTGATAATGTGTTATGCTCCCATGTATTTAACAGTAAACCAGCAAAGAAACAAGATTAAACAAATTTCTAGACAGAGAAAGGATTGAATGTCCAGATATTTTTAACAAATCATCCTTAGCAAAGGCATGGTGAGCAATTGGAAATCTCCATTGTATCCAAATTAATAGTTTCACCCCCTTTGAGCCAAGGAAATGTGTCAATTTTATTTCAGACCACATGGAGATAAGGGAAAAAGAAAGCAACTCCCTTGTAATTCTGCTTCCCATGAAGTTTAATTATGTGGTAAAGCATTGGGACAGTTCTCTTTCTTTGATTTCATATCTTCAAGATAGGATAATACTGAACTTCATAGGCAACAAAATGATTATATTTTATATTAGAATATGCAACAGGTGTCATCCAAGGACATGCTGACCCAGATAATCACAGTAGTCTGTCATGAGAAGTAAAGAAGCTCTAGTCTGTTGGGTTGGACTTTGCAAAACAATTACTATTTGGAAACTTAATTATAGCGTTGTACAACTCATGAAAGACTTGGGCCTTTAGATCTTCTAAAGATTGGTCAGAAATTACAATCTAATAAATAAGTTATAATTAAAAATATTCTTTTGTTTAAGTAATAGTAATTAAGTTTCAGAAAAGCAATCTTCCCGTTTCAATTATATGCAAAAAATGTAATTAAAACTTTACATTTGATTTAATTATTATTTAATTATATGCATATTATTTCCTTTTCCCTATGTTTGTTATAAAACAAGTCTGCATCAGTTGTGATCCTCCAAGGTAAACAAAGCACACAAGCCAAACAGATGTTCAGTAGACCTCTTTGCCACCCATTTCTTCAATATATGAAATCTTAGTTTCAGGTTGCGGACTAAAGCAGTGTATTAGACTCATGATACACAGTCTGCAGTCAATATAATTGATCAAAGTTTTGTTGATTTACTATAATGTGACAGGAAACTTTGTTAGCATGCTGTCCCAATGATCTTTCCATTTTCAGAATGGTTAAAACAAGGATGCTTTTATAAGCAAGGATGTTTTGATTCCCTATATTTCTAAATGGGTTAATTAAGCTCCACTTTAGACTCATTTACTCATAGAGCATTCCACCAGAAGATCATCCAGGACAGGTGCTTTTTTGGCAAACTTGAGATGTGTATTAAGATTCTTCTTAATGAGCATTGACATCTTGTTACCCTCCTGTGGATTCTACATTTATCTAATGTTTTTCTAATGGTGTAGTTATGAACACTTATTTTAGCCAAGTTGAGAGAGGCTCACAGAACCTTCAGTGTTGTTCAGGGATTGTTTGTGACTTTTTGAACTGTTTTATTTAGATTGTTGTTGACAGGGCAGGTACTTTTGGGAAATTGTCCCAAATTATCTCAATTTCAAAGGTTGGGTCTCTGGACTGGTCCACAGTTCCTACTTGTCTCAATATGAGGATAGCCATTTTAGGACAGAAGTAACAAATATTATCCATACTTAGACTGTTGAAATCAAAAGTGGTGCATTTCCTTCTGTAGTAGAGCAAATAGGACAGGCCTGATTGCTTGCCCCACATCATTCTATCTGATACAAATATTTCTGTTCCAGCTGGCAGATCCCAGCCCTCAATTTCTATTCTCTGTCTTCAATGGCCATCTTGTACTGACAGCTAGGTACCCTACTATGAACGGTGAGTTACTTTTTTGGAGAATGGGGGGAGGGTAAAATTCTGGTTTTCTCTTTCTCTTCTCTTTTTCTACTTTTTCTCTTTTTTCTTTGTCTTTTTCTCTGTTCTATCTCTCTTTTCTTTCTTCTTTGAAATTTATAAGTGTTCTGCCAGTTTCTCCTTTTAGCTTACATAATGGGAAGAACAGAAAAAACTCTTCAAGTTCCCCCTCCCCCCAGACACACACACACACACCAGTCCTCAGAAAATATACCTACAAGGAGTTTGCAGTTTGCACTTATTCTCCTAGCATAGGTGGAATGGGAAAACAAGCATAGTTCTAAGTTGTTATATCATTGCTATTCATGGTCTCTGGAATCCAACCAAGAATTACAGCTTTTTTTCAAATGTATGGCAATTCCTGGAATATCCATTCAATTCTCATTCTCTTTCTATCCTGAATTAATAACCATTGGAGGTTATGCCAAAGAACAAAATGAGAACATGAGGTGTCTTTTATCAGGTCAGGTCATTTGACATTGAGGCAAGCTATGTCTTTCTAAAATCAAGGACAGGGGTATCAAACTCAAGGCCCGTGGGTCAGATCTGGCCCATGGGGTGCTTAGATCTGGTCCATGGAGCTGCCCTGGAAACAGCGAAGGACTGGCCCCCGGTGCCTCTGCCAGCAAAAACAGAGGGTTGCAGGAGGCTATCGCAGGCAAAAACAGAGTTTAGGAGCCCGTTTTTGCTTGCAGAGCTCTCGGGCCACCACAGGCTCCACTGACAGGTGTGATATCGAGCTAGCCATGCCCCCTTGCCACGCCCTCCCTGGCCCTCCCAAGGTCAAACACAACTCTGATGAAGCCCTCAATGATCTAGGATATGGAACAGTATTTTTCATCATCTGCTTTTGTGGCTTCTAAAATACTAGAGATTACTAGGTAATGAAATTTGTTGTATTTTCCATGCATGCAATTCAATGTTCAGTTGAATGGCGACAGGTAAACCAGGAATTCAGTGTAACATTTTTTTTCATGTTATCTTTTTTTCATGTTAACGAGAATAGCAATGTCCTTTCTCTGTTTCTAAGTTGTTTGTGCAAAATGTATCTGATGGCAAAAAAAAATAAATGCTATTGTTTTCAGTTTATATTCTATTAGAAGAAACTAAAGAGCTGTTGGCACATATTACTGACTTAATTGTGATCTTGCTGAGTTGCATGTGATCTTAAAGAGGTTCCTTATTAATGTGGATACAATTTACATAATTTATTTTCCAATAAGCCCTGTGATTCAATCCTGCTCCTATTGAAGTTAGGAGGAATCTTTCCATAAGCATAGAAGAAGTTAGTTTCATAAAGAGTCCCTTGGGAGTTGGGCGGCATATAAATGCAACAAAATAAATAAATAAATAAATAAAACTCAGCTTTAACAAGGCAAGGAAAGCTTTTCATTAAATATTTGATGTTAACTGTCAATTATCTTTTTTTAAAAAAAAGACCAGACAGCACATTTCTAAAAGAGCCATTGATAGTATACATTATTATAAAAGTATGTTTTAAACTATTTTTATGCTATTGCTGAAAAAATAAGAAATGGAAAAGCAAAATTGCACTTAATTGATCTTAGTTTATATGGGTGAGTACAGTAAAATTATTATTAAAACCTCACTTCTAAAAAGGAATCATTTGAAACTTCATTTAAATTTAAAACATGAGTCAGCCTGGAGAGTTTAAGTCCTCTTTTTTTTTTTTTTCTCCTTTTCTTTTCTTTTTTCGGCTATAATACACACTAGCTGAAGAATTTCCTTATCCACAAGATAGTTAAGCCGACTAAATCAGCTTAATGGAACTGGCAAATCAGCTTATATCTACATATTTCCACTTAACTGAATTGTAAATCAAGCTGGATGAAACTCATTTGTTGCCCTTTTCCAGCTGAATGACAATTTATTTTGATTTTTATAACCTACCTTATCCTTTGGGTGCCGAGCTAACCAAATCCAGTGGAAGAGAATATGCATTCACACATATATACCATTGCATATTATTATAATGTCATACCAGTTTAATCTATTGACTGAATTTAGTGTTAGGTATGCATATAATAGAAAAAGCGAGATAATTTCTATTCTGCTTTTCCATTTTTTTAAATAAAAAATGCATTCTTTGAATATATTGTTTGCTAAAGACTATAGAGGCCTGAACTTTTGGGAATGAAAAGCTACACATTTTGAAAGTAAATCAGACAAATAATCAGAAAAACAAGAATGGGACAGCGCTGAAAAAGCAGGGCAAAATGTGACATTAATTGCATACATTTGCATAATGTTCATATGTATTTACAAATACAAAAGTTAGATATAATATATAAATTTAGAATATTTGGATATTTAAAGTAATAATATCATTGTAAGAGCGAAGACATGTTAAGCCAAAATTATTCAAATCACATGACAGCCAGATTGACCATTTGTGAACCCAGGAAAGATCTCATAGAGTAAAATGAACTGTGTTTCAACACTTTCCCATCTCCTGATTTTTTATTTATTTTTTATTTCCTAATATTGATGTGGTGCCTATGGAATAGTTTCCCTCCCCCCTTCACTATTTAATTTTTCCTTTTCTCTCCCAGAACGCGTAGCCAATACAATCAGTTAAAGTTCTTCATTTAGCATGTTTCAGAGAGAAGAACACCTGCTGTCTTCTTTAATAACAAGTTGTCCTTTCTTGAGTTATATATGAAAACTACAGCACAGAGGGGAGTTCAGAATAACCTTTAAACATTAAAACGGTATTCCATTTTTAAAAGGTCCAGCCTCCGTGGTGAAGATTGCTAGAATAAATTTGGGAAAGCTTTTTTTTCCTGAAGATGGATGGTTTTTGTTTTTTCTTTCTAAAATGAACATTATACCAAATGAGTGAGATTGCACTTCTGGTTTAGTGGCTTTGAACATAAATGCTAATGTTCTACAAAGTAATGTTTTCAAAGTAGTTTTTTAAATACTGCTAGAGTAATACAGGTTTCTGGATGTTACTCTACCTTGTTCTTTAGCTGTTATTTGAAGAGGCTGACTTTTTTTTTTTCTTCCAGCGAACTAAGTAAGGGCTTGTCATTTAACAGTTAGTACATTCCATAGCTTTTAGGCATGAATAAAGATTCACAGTCTGTGCTTTTAGCGTTTGGTTAAATTGACTTTTTCCCTTCCTTTTCATTCATTCACCAGGCTGCTGTCTTAACTCAGAGCCAAGACAGATGATGTGAGTCCTAAGCCACTTCTTGTAAGACAAATACGTTCATGCAAAGAGTGTATCTAACTCGGGAACAACTGTTCCCCTTATTTTCAGGATGAAGCTGACTGAATGGAATGCTAACTGTTTGGTTTTTTTTTTTTTTTTTTGTGAAAACTCCAGTCCAGCCAGCTGAACAAAGAACTCACTGGTAGAAACTAGTGATAGTTATGCATATGAACTTTCAGGGGAAGTTGAATTTAGCTGAGTAAACATAATGGCTTTAAAAAGAAAAAAGCATACAAACAATGGCCAAAAGAATTAAATGGTCAAAAGAATTTGATTGCTATTTGTACTGCATACCATACAATAAAAGTTCTCTTCTTCTCATGTGGGAAGCTGTCTTGTATGGATGCTTATTTAAATGTTTGTGTGCATGCCTAAGTATGGATGCTATCTTCTGAGCCATTTTGCCCAAACTTGTTTTGACGTGTAGACTCAATGCCTTGTTGTTGTTGTTGTTAGCTGTGAAGTTGTGTCCGACCCATCGCGACCCCATGGACAATGTTCCAGCAGGCCTTCCTGTCCTCTACTTTGCCCTAGAGTCCATTTAAGCTTGCACCGACTGCTTCAGTGACTCCATCCAGCCACCTCATTCTCTGTCGTCCTGTTCTTCTTTTGCCCTCAATCGTTCCCAGCATTAGGCTCTTCTCCAGTGAGTCCTTCCTTCTCATGAGGTATTTGAGTTTCATCTTCAGGATCTGGCCTTCTAAAGAGCAGCCAGGGTTGATCTCCTCTAGGACTGACTGGTTTGTTCGCCTTGCAGTCCAAGGGACTCACCAGAGTCTTCTCCAGCACCAGAGTTCAAAAGCCTCCATTCTTTGACGCTCAGCCTTCCTTATGATCCAATTTTCACAGACATACATTGCAACTGGGAAAACCATAGCCTTGACTAGACTCACTTTTATTGGCAGGGTGACTCGTGTTTTAACGGTTTTAAAGAAGAGACTGGAAAGCCACTTGCCTGAAATGGTACGGGGTATCCTGCTTGAGCAGGGAGCTGGACTAGAAGACCTTCAAGGACCCTTCCAGTTCTACCCTATAATTTTGGCTGTTTCAAGACTGTGCTAGCAAGGAAAGAAAACTCCAGACTGGCAGAAACTGCTAAGTCCTTCTCCCCTTTCAGAAGGTCTTACTTTTCAGCCCCCTGATCATCCTTGTGCCCTTTGAAGAATGTAAAGGCAGCCAAAAGAATATTGGTTAAATACAGATTAGTGATCCCTTATTGGGAACATTTTGCAACAATTTGCATTTTGCACATATTTTCACTTAATGGTGGGCTCTGTGTTGCACTCTATGGGTCTGCCTGCCAGCACATTTGCAGCAGAAAGAAAGCAGGCTGAGGGGAAATAGGCTAGAAGAACCGTCGGTTGACTACGAAGCCTTCCTATTTGCCAGATCATTTCTCCCTCTCGGGGTTGGGCAATATCTCACTTCTCATCTTTCCTGTTATGATACATAACTGATCTGTGGTTGGAACCTGAAGTTCACAACCCTCCTTAAAACAAAAAAGGAAAAGAAAACAAGAGACACCCGTAGGAACAAGTTTCTTTTTTGCCACTTTTGCTGCAACATTATGTAAATCTGCAAGCCCCCTTTCCTGCAAAGGAAAGTTCTGCTTCAGGTCGATTTCTCAAAAGAGGAAGCCCTCCTTGTTTATCCTGGTTGACCCAAATGTGCAACATTTCCTGCGGACAGGCCAATGGTAAAATCAAAGAAGGCAGGTCTTTTGTGTGGTTGCTGGCTTCCTATCACACATTCTTGAGGGAAAGGA
The DNA here is from genome assembly GCA_032468235.1 of Pseudoxyrhopus heterurus. NCBI lineage: Eukaryota > Metazoa > Chordata > Lepidosauria > Squamata > Pseudoxyrhopus > Pseudoxyrhopus heterurus. The sequence continues at coordinate 856,622 of JANHJO010001967.1, read as the reverse complement.
AGAAAATGACCATTTATTATAAGCCCAGCACCTTCTGAGGCTGCTTATCAGATTCATCAATGGAAAGAAGGATGTCCAAGCAATGTGATCACCCCCTTCTAAGGGATTATCTCTCCTCCACATCTGGTTAGTTCCTGAGAGCTTCAGGTGATAGCCAAGGAAGGTTCGTGCAATTCACAAGATAAAATGAGTGGGGGTGTGATTTAGGCAAGGAAGGAGCCAGCAAATATGATAAGGTGTAGTAGCGCAGAATAAGAAGGTCAAATGGGACCTTTCTCTAACTTCTGCAGTGTCAGATTGACCACAGAGAGAGACACAATCTGGAATAGCTCTGGAGGCAAATTCACCATTCTTTGAAGATTAAAAAGTTGGATTTCATCAGAAATCGCTTGAGGTTTTGCTGCAGATTTTCATTCATAGCATCTCAAATAATGCCTCTTGCTGAGTATCCCTTCCTCCTCAGGGAGGACGAGGCAAAAAGGGAAGACTTTCCAGCAGTTCAGCCTCACTTCTGGATAGTCCTCTGTCCCCAGGAATGGTAGCTGGAACTTAAGTCAAGCTCTTACAGGCACCAGACGAAAATTATCTTCTCCCAAACAGCCCCATAATTGGCTTTTCATTTTGATCTCACTGGATTTTCCTTCTGCTAATGCATTTTAATGATTTGTTTTTGTTTCTTTTCAGTTTTAAAAAAGAAACTGACATAATCTGCCCAGGGTATGTTGGTTGCTGTGTAGATTAATAATTTAATTCATATTTAATCATTAATAATTTGCTTCCTTTTCTTTTAGGGCTGCCCACATAAACAAATCTCATTAGGGGACTGGCTCCTTTCTAAGACAGGATGGAAGTTATATTTTATGCAGATCTTTGCCTTAAGTTGGAGGAGATGCAAGAAATGATCGGGCCCTGATTTGTTTTAACCATATTTGTATAAGCCATAGTTGGGTCATTCACGCTTAACACTAAGCCATACAAACATGGTTTGCAAGCCACAATGACTAGATTCTCAACCCACTAAGTCAAAACAATTTGCATTATAGCTTAACTTAACACAATACGGGAGCAAATTCTGTGCCTGAAAAGAATTGTCCCAAATGTCCCAAATTGAAATTACTGAATAGATATCTTGTGTGTACAATTGAAACCATAGATGCCCAATCCTGCAGTGATGATAGCATGTCTACAAACAGTTGTCTTTATAAAATATACTCACCTGCCTTAAGTAAAGACCTTTACCTAACTCACTCAGCTTGATTAGAATTGGTTAAATGTTTTGGTCATTTGGTGTATTATGTAAGTCCAACCCCATATAGCCAATTTATAGCTCAAGATATCATTCAAATGTGGTACATACATCAAGCCAATTATCTGAATTGATAAAGGATATGGAAAGTAGGAAAGCTCATTTGTAGCAGCAAAGTTGGAATTCTCTACAGAGGTTTTGTAATCCTAAGCTGGTTAAAGATGATTGGAGTTGAACCAATCCCTCTGGAGGCCCTCAACTTGGCCCAGGCATACAATAATATTATCTGAATTAATAATTACTAATTGGATGAATTGCCTGTTAGGGCAACCTATGGATAACATTAATTTATCCCCACTTGCACAGATCAGCTATTCTCTCACACACAGATATGCATACTCTTACCATCAGAAACAGCAAAAAGGAAGAGGAAGACATCCAGCCTAAAAGTAAGGAGAAATTTCCTGGCAGTGGGAACAATTAATCAGTGGAAGGGCTTGCCTCCAGGAGTTGTGGCTGCTCCATCACTGGAGGTTTCCAAGAAGAGACTAGACAGCCAATTATCTGGAACGGTATAGATGTCTATGGAGATTCTCAGTCCTCCAGGTCATGGTTGTCCCAAAGATGCTAGCTGATGAAGCTTCTTAGATGAGAAACGAAACATCTTCAAAGAAAAACCAGAAAGTCCAGTTGCCTCTTGAAAAACCACCTTTGGGATGGTAGGGTTTCCTGCTTGAGCAGAGGGCTGGACTAGATAGAAGATCTCCAAAGTCCCTTTCAATCCCATTGGTCTCCGTTCTATGTTCTCCTTAATGTGCATGACATATAAAAAGGAATCTAGCTTCAGTTGCATAATTGTGGTTGCCATCTTGACTTTTTTGACCCCCTGGCTATGGCAACTCCAATCCCAGCTGTGATTTGGGATCAAATGAAAGGAAGACTGATATTTTAAAAATATTAAAACAGATACTCTGCATGATTGATCATTTCCAACCTTCCTGAGCCTAAGGGCAGGATTCAGCCTTCTCACCTAAGGTAGCTATGCTGGGGAATTCTGGGATTTGAAGTCCACGAGTCTTAAAGTTGCCAAGATTGGACCCCCCTGCTTTAAATTGAATGGCACAGATTGGAAATGGTAAGGATGGAACTGAAGCCTGAGCTGCACCCAGAAGAACCACATTTTTAAGCTTCTTCCTATTAAGGCGACCAATCGTCCTCTTTTAGGGAGGACAGCCCTTCTTTTGTAAGTTCCGTCCTCCCTCGAAAAGTGTCCTCCTACATGTCCTCCTTTTCGATATTTGAAGACTAATCTGTAAATCTCCGTATTCGATCGATGCCGAGCTGATCCATTGCGTGTGATGTGATGTATTTGTATTTGACATGACGATTCGCCAAGGCTCGGTACAGTGCGGTGAGACGCGATTATGAGACGCATGCATTCCGCACAGGAGACCTTGAGAGAGCGCGCCGCGTGCAAGTGGCTTTGTTTACTTCTTACCGAAACATGACACGGCACATACGCATGCGGTAGACTCATGGTAATTATTTCTTTGTGTCCTCCTTTTCATTGTAAAAAAGTTGGTCACCTTAGAAATATAGAGTAGCGAAGATGGCTCAGAGTTCTGATTATGAATAGTCTACTCTAAACACATCTAAAAAGCAGCCAGTGGAGGAAAGTTGGACTATGAGATTAACCCCCAATATCAACATATGGGATGTGATAAAGGATACCAATATGTCTGCCCATAGATCAAAAAGCAGCCAATAACCATTTTCTACAGAACTTATCCCTGTTTTCCCCTTTTGCTACTGATTCAGCAGGATCTTAGCAAAATCCTTTCATATCCTTTTCCTCATATGCAAAATTTCAGTAATCAGAATACTGCTAAACTTCTCCCGGTTAAAAGGATTGCTCTGCTTTCTTTTGATTCCTGACAGGTTAAGTATTCTTTCTTGAACGAAGAGTTTAATGCAATTGTAGACACAAAGTTGGACTATAAAACTGGAATGGTTAATAAAAAAGAGAGGAGAACGCTTCCAAAAACATCCTTTAAAATGGTGGAAGAATTGAGTATCCGAGATAGTTGGAGGGAAAAACATACGGAGGCTAGAGAATTCACTTTTTATTCAAATAGACACTCATCATGGTCCAGAATAGATATGATATGGATGTGAGCAGATTTAATAATATACAGGATACAAACATCAAGACAAGCATGTGGAGAGACCACAACCCGATAACAGTGACCTGGAAAGGACAAAAAAAGATGTCGAGATGGACAATGAACTCAACAATACTACAGGAAAAAGCTTTTGTCCAACTCATGACAAGAGAATTGGATTTCTTTTTCAAAGAGAATAAAAATGAGGATACTTCGATACAAAATGTCTGGGATACAGAGGTTGGACTATAATGTATACGGCTAAGAGAAATAGAAAAAGAAGACAACAACAAAGAACTCTAGAGGAAGATTAGTGTCCGTCTGAAGTTACAACAGCATTGGAAAAAAAAAGATTTATGACCATTTTTCATGCTCATGACCATTGCAGCATCCCCATGGTCACTTGATGAAAATTCAGACAACTTGGCAACCGACTTATATTTATGACGGTTGTAGTATCCTGGGGTCACATGATCACCTTTGGCGAAAAGCAGAGTGAATGGGGAATCCAGATTCACTTAACAAACTGTGTTACTAATTTAATAACTGCATTGATTCACTTAACAACGGTAGCAAGAAAGATCATAAAATGGGCCAAAGCTCACTTAAATGTCTTGCTTAGCAACATAAAATTCTGGGCACAGTTGTGACTGTCAGTCGGGAACTAACTGTGTAAGCTGAAGAAATAGACATTGAAGCAAGAGAATTGGGTAGGAGAGAAATCAGGGGAACACAATTTATAGAGTAGCTGCTCTGCTTTATATCTTGTATTTGAGGAAGGGAGGGCAAGGGAGGCTACCCCCCCAACTTCCCTTTGAATCTCTAATTTTCTAGGGGGTTATGGACCTGTTTCAGGTTTGCCAATGCTGGAAACCATAGCTTAAGTCCCTTGAGATCCATCATATATGGAAGACGGACAAAGAACCCATGAAACACTGGATGAAAACAAATTAATTCTTCCCACCTTCTGCTGTTTAAAGATCAAGGCAAGAGATGGGATCTACTACGGACTATTCATTTGGTTTCCCCCTATCTCCATCCAATAGCTTCCTGTCCTTCCATAGCTGTAGTTCCACACACATACACAAAACAGAAGATCGGGGAGAAAAGATCTAACAAAGGCATTTATTTGAATATAAAATGTAGCACTTTATAGGTTGTGCTTTTATGGAACATTTGAAACTCCACACTCACCATGTGGAAGGATTTACAACCTGGTAAGAAAGACCTACTCTTAACCTTTTTCTTCAGGTATTTGTCTTCCTTTGTCAACTACTACACCCATTATTGTAATTTTGTATGGCATTGGTTGGGAAATATGGAACCTACAATCCAACACAATGAAGAATGCAAAGCCAAAAGGAATGCTGGCTTAGGTACTAATGACTTCCTGATTTCTAGGCACAAAGCAATAATTGTTCCACATTGGGTGGGGGTGGGGAAACAAATTAACTTCCATTGGAAGGTTTAAGAAAATGTCGTTCTGTCTAGTGAACCATTTGAAAGACATTTTGGCAGAAATCTTGCAGCCAGTTAATCTATGGAATTAGGACCATATTTTTCCTGGATCATAAGCAAAAACTGCAAAGTCGTTTGAATGTTCTCCCACACAAAAGTTTCCTGATTAATATATACATACATACATACACACACACACATACAGTACAGACCAAAAGTTTGGACACACCTTCTCATTCAAAGAGTTTTCTTTATTTTCATGACTATGAACAT
>JANHJO010001967.1:788145-798441 GCA_032468235.1 Pseudoxyrhopus heterurus | reverse complement strand
TTCCTCCGCCCGCATTGTTAGCTCAGGAATTCTGGTAGTTGAAGTCCACAAGTCTTCAACTTACCAAGTTTGAAAGACCCTTGTGACCTATATTTTTGACGGACAGCCGCTCCTGGCCGGTTCATCTGTGCTTTTTCCTTTTCCGAGGAGAAAAACAAACAAGATAGGATAGCAACAAAAAAGAGTTAAGACCAGCTACATTTTATTCACCTCCCTTTTCTTATGGGTTGTCTCCAGAAAAAGGATTGCCCCTTAAACGAAGCCCAGATAAGTATCCCACACAATACTTAGTCCACAATCAGCCAAGTAAATCGTATTGGTTCAGCCCAGCATCTGCTTAAAAAAAGTAAATAGGTCACTGGGAGGCGACAAATTTTAAAGTAACCTCCCAATTGATTCAGCGAAACCAAACAAACAAATACTTTAACTCTGCATCTTTGTATACCATCTGTTAATAAGGAAAAATTATTTGGAAAACAATATTTTGGAAACTGCAATTTCCGAAGAAGGCTGCTGCAATTCAAACTCAAGGAATAAAGAACTATTGTTGTCTATTCATGCTACTATATAAACCGGAATGATAATACTGAGATTCTATGGTCTGCACTAGCAACTGGCTAACTTTGTCAAGGCTGATATTCATCACGTTTATTAAAGGGAGACAAGCAGGGAATTGAACAAGAACCCCAGAAAAAGGCAATGGCAAACAACTTGGGCATTTCGGGGCCAAAAAGACCCATGTCTAGTAGCCTCCAGGAATTAATATCAACTTAACTGGACTTTTCTTAAAGATGTTACCTACATCTTCAATAGGTTTATTATGCAGCAATCCTTGCATGCTCAGGGTCTCAATATTTTTTGAAGTTCACAGATGTGTGCTGGACAATGCAATCGTTTTTCTAAAATAATAAATATTTGATAAGGTATCCACCTCACATCCTGCTTTACACACTGAAATGATAGCTTTATTCAATAGTACCTGTTTTGATTACTATGAGATTCAACATTAGAAAAACAGACCAAGCTAAATATTAGCATGTTATGGTAGTTATTTCTTGTCTTTTAAAATTCAACCAGTGCACATTTATCTATAAATTTCTATGCACAACTGTGATTCCAAATCAGTGTGCACAAGACTATATATGTAGGAGTGCAGAATTAATACTTTTCTGTACTTAACAATATATTCTTTTCATGCCTTGCTATCATTGTATTATCTTAATTTTCTCAAGTATAATTCACTATAGTCAAGAGTGTATTTAGCCTGGACATAGCCTTAAACCTATTTGCAATTCCAAAATTCCCTTTAAATTCAATTTGAATGTAATTGTTCCTAAATAAATTCTTATATGTACAAAAGTTTATTTTATCCCAAAAAAACTGAATTTTTTATTCAAAAAATTTACCTCCTCAAAAGGCTGCCTACAAATATGTAATTGAAGTCAATTTTTATTACTGTCACAAACCAACATTACAAATAAAAGCATTTAAAATAGTAAAAAATAAATGACAGAATAATATATTGCGATTGGTGGTGGGTTATCAGTGGGCAATTGCATACAGCATAACAGAAACTAGTCACATTCAGAAAAACTACTTCATATTGATATGATAACAGCAGTTACACATAAAAGAGATCAATATTCTCCAGATATTTTATTAGTAAGGTGTTATAAATTAAGTCCATTAATCCTTATAGAAGATACAGTGCTATAGCAGGATGTGAGCTATCGTTTCAATGGCCCCTTGTCCATAGGGGCACACTCTCAGCTCATAGGGTTTTTTTTGTATTGGCCCTCCAAAAGTGCTATGGGAAGTGCTGTTGCAGACCATCGGATTTTTGGGATGGTTATTTGATATAAATATCACACTACTTTAAAAGGAGGAATTTGACTGCTCAAATAAAGATTCTTGGGAAGAACAGTCCAATCTTGTTGGATTTCCAGATCTTTAGCATGTTGCTTAATTGCACAAGATGGTTATCTTTTTCCATACTTCAAAGGTGAAAACTTGATGATAGCTTAAGAATATAAAATCATGACGAATATAAAATAATGGAATCCTTTAAATAGAGAATGCTCCTCTTTTTAAGGGAGCAACCGCAAAGGCAATAACTTCTATAGAAAAGAATCCCATTCATAAGAAAAGGCCTCACATAATGTTTTCAACACCAAGCCATGAATTGATCAAATTATGTAAAAACAAGCCACCAAAAGTTAGAACTGATTAAATTATCTATTGGATTGTCTAAGCTCCCCCCCTCTTTTTGCTGGCTTCCTTGCAAAACTGACAAACCAGAGAGATACAGCAGGAAACTCCTGACAATGATAGGATTAGGAAGGTTCTGCTATCTTGTATTAAATACAAATGTAAATTTGTACCAAAAGGGATAAAGATAATTAACCAATGTAAACATCAATCTTTTGGGGGGGGGAAATCACACAGATTGACATGTTGTAAACAACAAAAAAATGTTTTGTATAATGATCTTTACTTATAGCACTTGGACCTCTGTCCCAAGAATGAAAGAAAGAAATAGCTGAAAGTTTCCTTCCTTGTTCCAGCATCATTTAATGGCTATTTGCACCAGTAAGAACAGAGTCCAGTTTAGGCTCACGCCAACAACTGCATATCATGCATCCTTCCTGATACAGTTCTTGTAAACATTCAGAGAGGAACAAAAACTCCATAGTGCAACCCTCTTCTATTGGGACAATTTCTTGCAGTTTTGAAGAAATGGCTGAAAAAGGAACAAAACTTGGAAAATATGGCCTGTTTCATCTATCCCTGTTTACCAAAACTCTGCAGAAAGATTGAAATTAAGACAAGCATGATACTTTCTCCTTTCAGTAATTGTCATCTGCTACTGTCTCTGCCATTCATCCCCAATCTTCCATTTTATTTGGTATTTGACTTCCAAAGGAAGTCAGACAAGAGTATTGGTCTTTGTGAGACCCAGCTGTCTTTACTTACTTGCATATTCCTACTTTGACACACTCATGTGAGCTATGATCCATCATAGCTGAGTGGAAAGACCCATAATTCAGAATTCTATATCCAAAGTTTATTTCACTGTCTCTTTTGCAAACACACCACCTTTATGAACAGGAATCGCCTCGGGGCAAAGAATCGACAATGTATTTGCTTTCAAAAAACCCTACAGTTCTAATTCATTCAAAACCAGCCAAATTTCAATTGAACAACTGTTGAAACGTAACTATTTAAAAAGCAGAAGCCCTATTTGGCTTATCATTTTTAAGTCCAATATTTTGTCCTTCCAAAGAAAGCTATCAGCAATTCTATAGCTATCCCCCTCCTTGCTCAAAAGATAAGGCATAACAGAGGCGCTACTGAGTGAGGGAAAAAATCCTCCATAAAACACAATATTCCAAAGTGGAATGAACGTTGGCCGAGGAGTCAACCTTACAAAGAAACGTCATCGAAATCAACGATTGAAAAGGCGGCTCCCATGGATTGTTTTCTCTCAGTGTCATGGAAGAATGAGGGGGAAAACTACACCTCCCAGCATCCCTCTGCAAGGCCTTGTACCGCGGAATAAATCATTTGGGACGTTAGTAGGAATTAAGGATTCTGGGATAGTTGTATGTTTCGGATTCAAGGAAGTTAATCTAAGGAGTTTCAGTTTAGTTTTAGGAAGCTAGGATCTGAACCTAATCCTTGTCTTCTTTCACACGACGGAGCAACCTGCATGACTAACTTTCTGCGGAAAGGTAAATCTCGGTTTTTTTCACTTTCGGGTTTTTTTTGTGTGTGGGGGCGGGGAGGAGAAGAAAGGGACGCGGTTTCCAAATTCCCACAACCGTGTTCAGGAAGAGATTTACTTGTGATTATCTAACGATCCGTTGCAGTTCTCCTGCATGAGGATGGCCTTTGCCGCGATGCCTTTTCTGTTCCAGTCTTAGGCTACGAGGAAGGACTACTGAGCTCGAGGTAGTAGTTAAAAGCTGAAAAAGTAGCACCGAAAGTACCTCTGCAGATCAGCGAAGGGGATCGATCCTTTGATAGAAATGTGAGTTTACGGATTGGAGGAAGGGGAGAGTAAGAGAGGCGTTTTTGGACTTAGCGCCCGCCGAAGGGCGACAAGCTAACGTGGCCAGGGCGAGTCCAAGGTGAGAATTCCTGGAGGCGATTTCCTGGAGGCTTCCTGGGCGATAAACACGTGAAAGACTCTTTAGATAATTTTTTTTTCCTGTTGTAGGTTAATTTCCCAAAACTAAGAGAAGACCTTTTTTTTTTCTTTGTCAAACATATATAGATATAGCAATAGCCATAGCAATAGCACTGTATTTATATACCGCCTATCAGGGCTTGCAACCTTCTTTAAGCGGTTTACAATGTCAGCCTCTTGCCCCCAACAATCTGGGTTCCCATTTTACCGACCTTGGAAGGATGGAAGGCTGAGTTGATCTTGAGCCTGGTGGGATTCGAACTGCTAAATTGCAGGCAGCTGGGAGCTGAATACTTAATTACAAAGTACAGCGTTTAGCCCCCTGCACAATTCAAGGCTTACAATTTTCTGCATTTTTTGACAATCCAGTTATGAAGGAATCAATTGTAGATGTTGGTTTCCCACCTTTTTCTTCCAAATACACAGAAAGAGAAATCTCAATTCCTTATATTTTTTTATTAAATGAATTTAGAGTTGTCACTGCTGCTGCTTTAGATGTGTAAGATTTTAGACCCTCTAGGTGAAGCAGGTAGTCTTTGTCTTATGATAGCACTTGGGACTATAATTACAATTGTTAAGTGAGACATCATGTAACCATGCTGCTTAGTGACAGCACTTCCAGCAGTCCTGGTGGTCATTGTTAAACAAGGACCATGTGGATCATTAAGTGAGGACCTCATGTGAGTGCTATTTTTGACTTCCTGCTGGCTTCCCCACTGACTTTGCTTGTGGGAAGCCAATAGGGAATGTCAAAAGTTGCAATCATGTGACTGTGAAATCCTATAACATCATAATGGTGAGCCAAGCACCAAGTGGCACATCATCATTATATGACTGTGGGGACATGGCAATGTCTGAAACTCCAATCACCAATTGTAAGTATCAATCATTTAGCACTATCATAACTTTGAATGGTCACTGACTACCTATATGGTGTCCTCCACAGACTGCAGCCACAAATAGCTTTTTTGAAGGAAGAAGCAATAAAAAGAAAAAGTAGATTGCCATTTTTAATATATATATATTCATTTGGTCCTTTAACCTCCTCTTCCTCTGAGTTATTCTGTATCTTTTCCCCCTTAAGGAATCGTTTATAGTATCTCTTATTGAAAACCTTCGCCAATTTCTGTCAAGAACACAATGCTGGATGAGGTTTTTGATATGAGCTGACCCATTTCCTTGAGAAAAGGGAAGTGAAAACAGTAACATTGCAAGTCTATTTAGTGAAAGTTTTTCCAAAAGCCACAAATGGAGAAAATTATTAAACAATAACTAAATCTCTGCTAGGAAGCAAGGCAAAATATGAAGCAGAATGCACAATCATGAGGGAAAGTAAAGAGCTTTTATTGGCTTGCCTTTGACATCTGAATATGGGAGGCAGTGGCAAATTTTGACTGAAGCTAGGAAACAAAGAGAATAAATTTATCAAGTTGACAAAATATACTGATTTTCTCCCAAACTGAAAGAGACCACACATGTTATGAAACAAAAAAGAAAGAGAAATAAATAAAAAGAGCTGGCAGATTATAAGCCTATGAATACTGGAGTTTTATTGTGTTCTGTTTCAGACTGTATATCATCTGATTTATACAGCCAACTTTTTTTATTCTCCTTGGGTTGTATTTTTTTTTTTTGCAGATGAGCAGAAGGAAAGGGGGAGTCACAGATCTGCATTTAAAATGGCACAAGTTGGAAGCATATATATCCATGCTACCTATGATACCTAATCTCCACATAAACCGCACCAATATTTTTCTTGTTATGCATTTAATGAGCTCACCCTGCCTCAAATGAACAGTTTCTTTCTGGAACTATCATATCTTAACATGATGTTTCTATAATGTACTCTACACATTATTCTATTTACTTATTTGTGAAATTTCTTAGATCCACTTGAGGTTTATGAGAATTGTATTGTTTTATATTGATTTTGTTAGTCATCTAGAGCTTATGAGACTGGGCAGCATGCAAGCAAAGTAAAATAATTACACAAATGGCTTTTATATAATGTTATTTGAATTTTCACCAATACAGGGTTGACCTCCTCCATTTCAGTCTATTTAGATGTCCAGCTTTTTTCAGCTTTGTTTTTGTAAATAAACTGGAAACACTCAGAATAGTAGCTAGATTAGGAGCCAGGAAACTAAGGTTGTAATTCAGCTTGTCACAGAAGCTTTATTGAGTGACTTTGTGTCAATCACTTCTTCTCAGCCCAACTATCTCACTGTCTTCTGAAGTGAAGGAATGCTATATATGCTGTCTTGAGTTCCTGATTGAAAGACAGATTGATATTTGGGGAACACATAGAGGAGATTTGGGGAATGTACCGCATGTAGAATAAGTGCATAGCTGGGCAGTCTATGGGCCATGTGTGGTTCTCATTTGCAGCTCCTACAGTGAATGACAACGAAGGTGTTGAAACCTTTTCGTCTGTTTCTGTTTGGGATAGGTCTCTGTGTGGGTTGAAAGTCTTTAAGTGAAGATGTTAGAACTGACATATAGCTATCAAAATTGGACTGTCTCCTTGTATTACCCTAGTGATGAAGGGCTTCTTAAGGCCTTCACCCCGACTTGTATTAAAAAAAAAATCAATGAGGGCACTAATCTACCAGCAGATACACATCTTGAAGAATTGGACATGACTGAACTGGGGGGAAAATATAATGGAAACTTAGACATTTTTATAGCAAGGAGTTCTATATGAATGAAACTTGAGTTTTATTAAATTTGAAAATATTTTTATACTGCTAGTGCAATTTAACAAAGATGTCTGCATTGGTTAAAGAAGGTTCCATTTTAGGCCCCTGCTAATGTAAAAACAATGCATTCTTTTTTGTTACAAAACACAGGTGGTGATCCTGTCCACATATCATATCTATTAACAAGCATGATGGTAACAAACTGTGTGTAGCAGACCCGCAGCCATATTTAGCATGCAATAAAGACCTCTTATTAAGAGCGGCAAGAAGTCATATAGCCACAATGGAGCAAGAACTGGTTTATACAAGAGCTGTTGATGGAGAAGAGACAGTCCCTAGAAAGTTGTTTGACCACTAGCAGCTGTTGAGTACGTGTATAAAGCACCCTTTATAGAAAGCCTTTTTACGTTTATTGTTCCTTGTGCATAAGATCAAAAATTGTATCTATGCAGGAACATAATTAGCAAATTAATGGCCAAACCTTGTACATAAAGGGAGATATTTCCCAGGGAAAAAAAATGTGTTATAAGCACTTTTATTTTTAAATGGTTTGGCTTTTAAAAACAAATATAAAGTCAATCGTTTCCTTGTTGCACCAAAAAGTTTGCATTAAACAATTTCATGATAGTTTATTTACCTGAACCAGGAACAGGTTTGGCCACTCAGGGCTGCCAAGACTCTGATTTCTGTTCAGTTGGTTATAGCCCTAGATCTGATTTCTTATGTCTCTGTAAATGAAAGCTAATTGAGGGGAAAAGTTCACTTACATAAAGCTAGATCCTTATGTTAAAAATTTTACCCAAGCAAAGCAGTATATTTAGTTACCGAATATGCATGCTTCCTATCAAAGGTAGAGAAGGCTGGGAGTATAAATGTTTAATGTGCTCAATTTATAGTCACATAATTTTCTTGTCACTGAGTAGCTCCACACAAATTATCCAGAAGTGTTTCTTTTTAATAGCGGAGATTCACATGATTCCTACTCTTGAAAATGTCAACACATATTCCTGTTGTGGGTAGCACACAATTAATGCTAAGAATATGTCACTTAAACTAAAAAAAAAATCACTTGTGAATGTTTTTAACAGTGTTTTCATTTAGCGTGCAAACAGACCTTGGGAAAGAGGAGTTTTCACACATACATATGGTTTTGTTTTAACCTTTATGACAATCTTGCAATTGAATATTACTATTGAACAGATTTCCAAAATGACGATTTCTTACTTAAGGGGCTCTCCATTTAATGGTTTGACTGAACCATGAATGAGTCTAGTGGTCAAGACATCAGGCTTGAAGCCAGGAGACTGTGAGTTCTAGTCCCATCTTAGGCATGAAAGTCAATTGGGTGAATTTGGGCTTTCACATTCTTTTAGCCCAACTCACCTCACAGGATTGTTGTGGTTGTGGGGAAAACAGAGGAAGAAGGAATATCAAGTGTGTTCACCACCTTTATAAAATAATACAGGTGGGGAATATATATATGCATATGTGTACGCATACACACACACACACACAATAAACCACGGGTGTCAAACTCGTGGCTCCTGGGCTGGATGCATCACACGCTGGCCACACCCATGTCCAGTTTAGTGAAGGGGAAAAAAGTCACGAAACATCACATGACGATGCTGTGATGTCATGAGTTTGACACCCTGCAGTATACCATTATGCTACATCAGGTCAATTGCATAAAAGCAATACAGCTTATTTGAAACATCTATGAAAGATAAGGCAGTATTTATCCTCCTATTGCATGTGAGAGTTCAGGTAGAAATAACCTAGGTTCAATTAAGCAATCATTCACTTATTGCTGAGAAACTTCAACTTGCTCCAGTTATGCAAAATACAAGAAAAAAAAATCTTGATTGAAAAATGTGAACTTGACTAGACAGCTTTTAGTGCACATTCAAAGTGCTAAGAGACAAGCTGGGTGGGCAAGATCAATGGAGAAGTGTAGCATTCCATCATTAGCTCAAGAGAAAGCAAAATTAAAGCCTGTGGTTGGTCAAACTGAAGAAGGTGAAAGCTGTGAAAAAGAATGATGCTAAGAACAATGCTAGGTGTAGGTTCTGATAGGCTGAAGGTTTAATAAAGTGATCTATCTCATTGGCAGCTATTCATTGCGGTCTTGGAAAGTCTTGCATGTTCTCCTTGTATGGAATTGAAGCTGCAACAGTATATACTATTGGAATATCTGAAGCAGGAGGAAGAGTCACCAGAACTGAGAAGTACTTCACAGCCACTTGATCTGATTTACAAATCTGCTCTGATGCGGTGATTTGATTGAAGTGTTATCAAATCAGACCATCCCATTGAAGCTTTGCAAAGCATTAGCGCCAATGTGTTTGTGGATGCAATATACCACTGTGTTTGCAATAAAATATACTCTGTTCGGAGCATAAGGTCTCCCTGAAAAAATGGAACAAGTAGCAGAGGTGAGCAGCTCATACAGTTTGAAAATCATGCTGGTGGTATCACTGAAGATTTAGTCCATTAGTACAATTAGGTACAACGGACAATCTTTACATGTACTTAAAATGTCTCTGTAAACTGGAACTCTGCAATAACAGAGTTTGGGCTCAAGTATGGATTGGATATATTATATGTGGGTCCAGCCTACAATAAAATAATCCTATTGTGTTTTGATTATTTTTCAGGCTACTTTGGTGCCACCGAATGGCCTTTGACATTCTCATCTTCTAATGCAAAGAGTTTTGTTCATTGAGGGTAAGATAAATTATTTTACTTCACTTTTTATAGTATTTGTAGATTGCCCTAATTAGACTCTGGGCAGTCATATAAATTCTTTTCCATTAAATTATCATGATTAAAGTGATATGTATTTAGAAAAGGATCCCCCCTTTTTTTTGGTAAATCGGTTATTCAAGCCACTGTTGATTTCATATTTAAATTGCAGATGTTGGGGGGGGGAGAGAAGCAAACCAGCAAACCAAGTATTAAATTGATTTCTTGTCATAAAAGAAATAAGAAAATAGTGGAAAAAAATATTACCCAATTTGATTCTATCTTGATTCCACACATCCCATTAGATGCTTTTGAATGGGTCTTTATAAATTATTTGTAAAGGTCTCTGTGTGTATATACATTTAATCATTCACCTTGTGAATGAGTTGATATGAAGAATGAAGCATTAGACCTGTGGGATTAACAACTGTAAACCTTTAGGGAAGACCCAAACATTTTATTTTGTAACGGATAGTGTGCTCCTCTACTGCAACTGTATTGTCCTATCTTTTATTCATGGGCCATCATAAGGGCCGCCAAACAGATTATCATGTTTACATCAGGCCTCCTTTGAGATATACATTCTTTAATAGTTGAACTGGCAGGGTTAGTCAGTACTGATATGCCTGCTGCTGAACGAAGAAAGGAAGAGAGGGAGGGAGG
>JANHJO010001967.1:757377-767422 GCA_032468235.1 Pseudoxyrhopus heterurus | reverse complement strand
GGGGGGTTAAACAAGACAGGGAAGAAGGGGGGAAATTGAAGTATATAACCATTAGCATCAGGGAGGGGGGAGGGGGGAAAGCCACTTATCCAGATTAAATTATAATCTGGAGATGTTTGATTTTTTTTAATGTCCTCAATATAATGAATATCTATAGTTTGTTTCTAATCGTTATTTTTTTTCTTTTCCATGCAAAAACATTTTGGGCACAGTCATGTACAAAGCATCTATGCCTTGTGATTTCAATGAAAAAGAAAAAGGCCTTAAGAAATGACGTGCACCCTTCTGCCAAATCTGTAACAAGCTGGGGACCCTGAGATTTGTGAATTTGGCTCTCTTGCCTTCCACTTCAGAGGTTGCAAATTATGACATTTGTCTTTTGAAACTGCCCATATGCTATTATTCCCATTTATGGCAAAGGGACACAGCCAAAGGAATGCATGTACTTTGTCAAAATCTTTTCCCAGAGAAACGTCTGAGGAAATTACAGATGTGAGTATAGCTCAGACACTTGCTTGGGGTGGTGTGTTGATTCTGAACTCCTTCCAATTGCCAAAGGTACTTTGCCGATATTTAGAAGCAAAGTCCATTTTGACACATTTTGTTTAGTTAAGCTGAGAAGCCCATTTTTTAATAGGAACTCTGCTGCCAAAAATATAAACAAAGCAAACGCTGATTGAATATAAATATTTGAAAGGCAGCACATTTTGCAATATCTAACAGCAACAGTCGCAAGAGAGCAGATGGAATCCTGGCTCATGGACCAGAGGAAGCCACTAAAATATGCCTCCCCCCAAAAAGCAGCCATCAATAGCGAGTGAAATATTGTGAGATGAACTGAATGGATCATTTTGTCGGCAGCTGAAATGGACATTCTGCTCGTTTCCAGTTTGCCAGGATATTACTTAAAGCATAGAGCTCTTTAATTAAAGAGGAATCATTAAGTTTACTCCAATTGCCTCCTCTGAGGCTGGTTTGCTAATAAGCAACTGGACAAGGGATGTGTGAAATGAATAGCTGAAGGAAAACTCCAATAGTCAAAGAAAGGTCTAGAGGGTAAGGTTGGTTGATTAGACACCGTTTGTCATGAATGGGTCCACAGCACATTGAATAGTAAATCCTAACTACCTTAGAAGATTAATTCTGAAGAAGGCACTCTTGGGTCAAAGTATACATAAGCGTGTGCCTAATCTCAGAGAAATCAGGCTATTTTCTCACAGCAATTAAGGAGAGGTCTAGGGTTTCACCCACAATGTATTTAAACACAGGATACAATTAAACCTCACAGTATTAATATCTTTGCTATGCAAAATTGTCTGGGAAATAGATTTTGCTGTCCTCTCAAATGGAAAGCAAAGCAAATTAAAGAGGATAACTTTAGTGGACATAATTATTCCTTTGAAACAAATAGTAGGTGTTCCTTTGAAGCTATTCTCTGTCACCTTCCTGTGTTACAGAGAAGTAAATCTCAATACAAAAATTGACAAGAATATAATTTGGGTTTAGAAATAGGGAAAGCAGATTTTCTTTTAAACATATCAAACATTAACTCATCTATATCCATTCTTGCAACTACTAGAAAAATAATGTTTCAATGAAAGCTACCCATGACTAACAAAACAATATCTCTTTCTAGCCTTGTACTCTATAAAAGCAGAAAAAAAGGGGGGATAACCGTAACATCCTATTAACTATGAAGAGTTTAGAAATATTTCTTTATGCCATGTTGTCTAAAGATTTTATAGTTCCATAAGCAAGGACTGGGCAGTAAGGCTCAGACAAAATGAATACCAATTTGAAACAGTGCTTGGAAGGAAGAGAAAGAAATTTTCAGTTCACAATGTTATGGGTCATGTATTGATCTGCTGCAGACAGATATTGTAACAATTCAAGGTTTTTATTATATAATCTATCTATTTGTTCTGGTTTCTAAATAACCTAGTTGGTAGACTGAGTTTTTGTTTCTGATTGTTTTATTATCTATCTATCCATCCATCCATCCACCCACCCACGTTAGATTTATAATACCGGTACTATTTACAACAAATGCATTTTTTGCTGGAAAACCAGAATCAATCATTCTTTCCTTCATTTATTGTTAATTGACATTTATTTACAAAGAAAGGTACTGTGGAAAATTGTGGGACCAGACTTTCTATGTTGTTTCTTGTCAAGTGCTGGAATTACATACATCAAATTCAGCAGCCCAATCATATAAACATTTACTTGGAAATATAGTACATTCTGCCTTATTAATGCATTTAATTTGTAGCATAATTTTACATAAAGAAAGTCCACTGAATTTTCTGCAAACCAGGAGTAACTTACATTTAGAAATGTATCCTTGTGATCATTGTATATCAGTTAAATAAGAACAAACTGATAAGAATTGATTAACTCTCAGCTTCATTCTTGTCTGCAAAATCATCATAATCCTGAATGGAATAACTCTTTGGTGGTATATCAGATTTTCAAGAAATGTACAACACTGCAGTTTTGGCTTTAAAACAAGACCAGAGATTTCTTTCTAACACCACAGTCTATTTAGATTTTTTGCTAACCTTTTAAAATGCAGCATTTCCCCCTCATATAAAAACATGCATTTAGTTGCTTACTAAAGACTTTTTTTTGCTTTTTTTTAAATGAAAGTCTGACCTTTTAAATGATTGTTTTTTTCAGCACTTTCAAGAGAGACCCTTTCACCTATCATCTCTACATTTTAGATGTGCTGTAGTGAATGAACCTCTAACCTTTTCTGCAAAATGTGACTTGCTGCAGAACACCAAATCCCTTACTAATTTTAATTATGCTTATTAGTGCTTTCATGGGAAGAGGGAAAGAGTTTTAGAATGGTATTTGTTTTTAAAAAGTTTAACAAAAGAACACTATTCCAGTAGCTCAGGTTTAATACAGTCATTCAGATTTTACCTTCAATTTACTCTGAAACAAAAGTTTCAATCTGGGTTCTAAGAGAGCTGAAAGATTATAGGCATTTTTTTTTCACTATCTGTACACAAACTCTTATTTGTGTAAGATTTGTCTCATCCTCTTGCAAGTATCAGACCAATTCTTTGTTTCTGCTTGCTGATACCATTGTTTAAGTAAGTTACTTCAAATGTTATTCTACTACTAGTGAATGCACAGCTGTACTAGTTGGTAAAACATGATAAAAAAAAACAGAATTGAATATTGGGAATCCAGAGTTAGAGCTAACTTCACATTATTTCAATTTGGAAATAAAGTTATTTATTGGTGGTATAATTCCTGTTTGTTCTTAAGCAAGGTTCTTTAGAGTTCTGTGGTTCAGGATTTAAGGAAAAGGCTAGGACTAGGCAAAATCTTGAGAACTTGCATTGAGAATCAGTTGTGGTGTGGGTTGAAACAATCTGTGAAATGTTACGACGGTGACGATAAGGGTAAGAAATCCTGAGGAATAAGAAAAGTAATGCACTGGTTAAAATAAAAATTATATTTTAAGCAATGCTTCCTATGAAAAATCTCTTACTTTACTTCTGAGATCATGAAACATTTCAGATGTCAGATGCTAACTTTTATTTGTGGCTCTGCAGTCAAGTGGATTCCGATGGTTCGTGATGGTTAATGGAGAAGGAGGAGAAGGAAATTCTTGGGCATGGAGTATTTCCCGAAGCTTACTCAAGGAAGATATCTGATTGGCTCTGTACATCATTTAACTGAGAAAAATAAGCCCAAAAATTGAATTCCTGTCAAGTCTTCAAAGTACCTCAGGGTGCTAATTTTGTATACTAGTGACAAGCATGGCAGCAAAGATGAGGACTTGATTTAAACCAAAATGCCTATAGAGCGAAATATTTGCACTGAGGTAAATGTATATTTTTAGTGAGTGTTTTTGCATCATCTTTCTAACTAAGCCTTTTGAACTTGTGCTCATGTCCAGGAATGGTTTTTTTGTCTGTCAATAGCAAAGGGTCCAACAGACAGAAAGGGCAGTTTCTGAAGGCTTGGTTAACTAGCATATGCTTATTTCAGAGTGGCTGTGAGGGAGGAGTTGTGGAATAAAATTCATCTGTGCACATAGAGTCCACTCCAGTCACAGATGTGAGTGGTTAACTGTACAAGCAAGGAGAGCAAATCCACACAACAATACTTCATTCACCAGAGAAATCTGCAGCAGATTACAGTTTCTCTATGGTTACGTCTGTTCTTAATTTACTGCTTTTATTCAGTTTTCAACCATAAATGAGCCCCTTATGAGACATTCGCTATGCAGAATTGACAACTCTTTTTATCTGCTTGAAAAATATTTTTGGATAATAATTTATGGTTAGGAAATATTTTAAGCAGCTTCAATAGTTACATTATATTCATTCAAAGCTTAATGATGCAGTGACTCCCCATTTTTATTTTTTAAGAAAAGAAATCCAGGACAATCTGGTAATTTCACATATTTATAACAAAACATAGCTGCTTGGCTGAATAGGAAAACAATTTTTTAAAAGACGTATTTCATGGTACTGTGATATGTTTTTCTCCCCCTCCTCCATCCAATATTTTGAAATGTTACTTCTCATTAGAAAGCTTATTAGGGAATTTTAACAAATGTTTGTGTATGTATGAAAAGAACTATAAAAAGACATTTATATTGCATGCATTCATGTTGTCTTCATGTATGCATATATTGTCCACATAAGTACATGTATGAGTATATGTTTTTTATGTTCGTAAGCTTTTGTTCTGATGTGTCAGAGTTGACTATTAATGCTTAAAGGCACAAGACAGGGGTACTACAATATTTATCTATCAAATTAAAAAGTGAACAGAATAATATTATTTCCTGAATTAAACTTTAGATTGTTATTGTCTTGATTGCTATTGTCGATGATCTATTGTATGGAGTTAATTATTATTTTATATTTCAGGGGTCTCATGTAGGAAACAGTTTAAAATATATTAATTATCAAGTTGTATAAATCATCGTAATCTTAATAATTGGCTTTTCTTTTGCCTTCTGTTGTTGAAACCTGGGCTTTTAAAAAAAAAAATAAGTCATGAAGTTGATATTAAACCCAGATCTTTGTATCATAATCCCATGGCGGACCATAAAAAAAGGTTATGGCAAGACAGAATATTGGACCATCTCGGTCAGTACTGTCTCCACTGAAAAGTCAAAGCAGTCAGAAATTCAGATAACTGGTCTTAGTAGTTACAGAGATTGAATTTTGGACTTTTCTATGAAACAGATGAGCTCTGCTTCTAGAGCTGCAAATTTTCTTAAACTTGTAAATGGCTCATAGGTGTAAAAGAGAACATATTTCAATTTCTGTTTATGATTCTACAATATCAGGGAAGCTATATGACCATGGTTTAGATTAACATAACTGGATAGATTATTACATTTTAATTTGCATGTTGAATTAGTAGGGCTCATGGGAAAGGCTTGGCACTTGGATGAAAGTTCTGTTCTAGAAGGGAACTATCATATTGTTCAAGGCAACTACCTCCAGCAAAGAATCAAGTATAATCATAGATTTTGTTACATTGTGATTTCCTACCTGCTTTGATATACATCCTTAGAGAGACACCATCCATTGGTGTCATAATTGGCTACAAAAGAGGGAAGTTGCTTTAGTGATATAGAACACGTTTATTAATTGAGACAATAGTGATGAGGCTGTAGAAAGCCTTCCAAGATGGCAAATTTCCTTTTGTATTATTTTAGATTAATTTAAAGTGCTGGCATGCAAACTTTACAACTTGATTCTTGGCAGAATATGAACATTTTCAGACTCATTGATGCTCAGGGAATCTTATGCTATGACAGAGGAAAGTCTCAGAAGATAAACAAAGGAAAACACTTCAATGAGGTTCTTGCAGTGTTTTCCTCATTAATAGCTACCGTGTCTTGAGTGGGGCAACTTTTGCTTTGGGACAAGTTTTCCTGGTATTAGCAAAAAAGGACATTGTGTTTACTGGCAAACATACTTTATGATTTTTTCTAAAAATATATTTTCATAGAGCCATAGGTAACCTGAATTTTTAAAAGTATAATAAAAACAAATTAAGTAGTAGATTTAAAAATAATAAAAGGACATGTGTAGCTACTGTATTCAATTTTACTCCTGTTCAGTGAACTAATTTTAGGTTACTTTAAAATGTTAGCTCTTCTGATTTAGGGGTTCCAGCCAGGGGTGGGTTCCTACCGGGGCTAACTACTGGTTCATTGATTTCACACTTTGCACGTGCATGCGCACTTTGCACACACGTGCACCAAACGCACACTGCGCACACATGTTCCAGTAACAAACAAAGGGGATTCTTACCATTGCTGCAGCTCCGGAGAGTCAGCACAGCTGATGGGCAGTATTTGCGCTGCCACGCTGATCAGCTGTACTTAAAATGAAGGGAATAAAGGTAGGTGTAGAGCAGGGGCAGGCGGGAGGGCCCAGCGTCATTTCCGATGGAACCGGTTCGCCCAAACTGGTTGTTCCATAACAACTGGTTCGGGCGAACCACTGCGAACCGATAGCAACCCACCCCTGAGGTACACATACTCTTTTGCTTGCTCTAGGTTTCTTTTACCAACTACATATGGCTTGCTCCATTTTTCTTGTGAAATACAAATACCTTGAACTTTGTTATAACTTCCAAATGCATCATAAAATCTAACGTTCATTGAAATTCATTCAGGTTCTCCACTGACAATACAGGATCATCAACACACACAAGTACATGTCAGTCACACAGGGAACCTTTAAAATAAGCATTCCTTATACATTTATCCATAAATACATTAAACAGCCAAGAAGACATCACTGGTTACATTGTTTTATTCCCCACATAAAGTTGTCTCTATCATGAACAATCAAATCAGTCATGCATTTAGATTTACAGTATACACTTTTCTTTGCTATGTGAACCTACAAATCAACTTCTACTTAAACCACATATTTGAAAAAAAGCAAACTTTTAATCCAAGGAGAAAATACCCACCAAACAGTATTTCCTGTTAATGGCAAGAACTGTACTGGTCACTTCTGGCACATTTTGGCCAATATGCCAGAAACACATCCAAAGCCAGTTTTACCCCAAGCACATTAATGCCATACCATACTGTAAGTGTCAGGAACTCTATCTATGCTACAAGGCAACATGTTGGTGCCTGCACCCCACCATTTTGGAGGTCTATGAAAAATGACATATTGTGTACTCTCTCATTTCATGTCCAACCCCTTTTCATATTAACTATTGGTTTTCTTTCAGATCACATCTGCAATTTCCCCAAGACTCATCCCTGATTTTCCCATTATCACCATATAGCAGAGGTCTCCAAACTTGGCAACTTTAAGACTTGTGGACTTCAACTCCAAGAATTCTTCAGCCGGCTATGCTTGTGGACTTCAACTCCCAGAATTCCTGGAGAATTCTGGGAGTTGAAATCCACAAGTCTAAAGTTGCCAAGTTTGGAGACCTCTGCTATATACTGAAGTACTGACTGATGATCTCTACTTTCATACATGAAAGTATGAAACAATCATACAATCAACAATCAACCAACGATCTAAATGACTGTGTATGTGTTCAGCGACTCCGCTCCACAACATCAGAACTCTCTCATGTAGATCTATTACTGATCTTCCCCAGTTTCACAGATGCAACATCTATGTAATTTTCTTTCCTTCCATCTATTAATTCTTCCTCTTTGCCAATGAATCTCTCAATTAATGTCCAATTTGTAGTCTTCCATATGCCATAGTTGTCACTCGGGGGATCCATAATTATTGATTTCCATTGTGCATCAAAGTTTTGGCCAACTGAGATTTTCATATGATGCTTTTCAGCAATGTAGAGAAGATGTAGATGATGTTACTAGCCTACCCATGCTAATTAGAGAACTCCCTGCTAATTGGAATGTAAGTCCTTAGAGATTATTTAGATCAGGAAACAGACTCTACTAGAAGCTATACTTTTTTTGAGATAGGCTGTAGTCACATAATCTTGTAAGTCTGGGTGCACTTTCCCTTCCCTCCCTCTTATATTCTGTGTAGTAAATGTAGAGAATAAGGAAGGTGACCTTGAGGGGAATATGCAGGAACTGTTACCTAAGCAAAAGGGGATGAAACATTTTTAAAGTTCATAAAGATGAGAGCATTCAGAAGTGGCTCAAGCAGATGTCTTCCTAAATCACAGAAGTTTAAGGAGGAGGAGGAGGAGGAGGAGGTACAGCACAATAACAGATTCTGTTCTTATATCCAATTTCCATAAAAATAGTTATAGCCTTCATATGGAGTTACTTTTCTGGTCTGACCTACCTAATAGGGCTGGCAGTCAGTGAGAAGCCACTTTGTGTCTTTTCTAACACTTTCTCTTTTTCTAGGGCTCAAATCATGTTTTCACACTTGTTGTAACAGCTTCTGAATAGTTTCTTGAAGGTCACCATTTCCTACAGTAAAGACTGTTCTGGTCAATTTTGGCATATTTTAGTCAATATTTCACAAGCACATCCAAAATCCAGTTTTATCCGAAATGCCACATGCCACATGATTCCCTGCAAGTTCGGATCTCGGTTTTTCCTTTTCTGTACCTTCTATTCCCCCCCCCCCTGCAGCTTGTATTTTTTTTCTTTGTATTCTTTTCCATTTTAAATTTGCATTAGTTTTTATAGTTGTAATTGTAATTTTTAATAAAATTACTATTAAAAAAAAGATTTACACCCAAGCTTACACATTTAGAATTGCTATAGTGTTCTTGCCTGCTATATTCCAACTGCCTTTGCTTCTTATTAAACGATGGTCTGTCATTAATTGATTTCCAAGCCTGCAACAGCTGGCAAAAGCACTTGGGTAGTATTTTATCTTTATTCAATGAAAGAATATGAGGGTTCAAAGTGTGTTCTGCATCAGGAACATCAACACTGAAGCCACATGAAAACCTGTTTTGGAAATCGATCGTTCTCTATTCTCACAATGACCGGTGAGTTGTACAACGGAAACATCTTTACATTTCATGACTCAGGATCAGGAACTTTCATATGATATGCCTCCTGGGTCAGCTACAGTTACAAGGGTTCTGTCTAGCCAACCAGACAGGGAAGCTTGCCCAGATGTCTCCCAATTGGTCTGCAATATGCCTGGGACAGGTGATCATGCAGTGATGTGAAAGAATACTCCGTGCCCTCTTTTCCCATACATTTAATTTTGTGCACTATTTTCCTGTCTCTCTCAATGTTGATCACATCCGCGCAACATTAAGTTTATAAACTCTTTCTCTCTTTAGTGCCTCCTTTCTGATCTGTATGACAGACAGAGAGAGCAAAAATTGCTTCTCATTTCCTTGCCTCAAGAAATCTGTCTTTTTGATCAGTGGTTTTCTTTTCCTCATTCAGATGATTCAGTCCAATCTGTACCTATTTACACATAGGAAAGCCCTACTCTGATAAGTAGTATCCTATTAATTCCATTCAGGTTGTAATGAGATACATGTCACGGCCTATTCAGTGTTAAAGAAGTCTGACACATTTGATTGATTTTCATTTATTTCTAAAAAAAAGAGAAAGAGAAAACAAATTGCAGCTCCCTGCATGTACCTTTAAGCCAACAACGATGAGACTCTGGGCCAGGATACATGGAATTCCAATTCTATAACTGAATAATTTGCTGACTAATGTCTATCTCTGCTCGCAGGTTCCCAGAATGTACTGGAAAACCTCCGATTTGATACCTCTGGGACTCCCCTTCTATTAATGCAATTTACTGAAACACTAACAAGGCAAAGTATGTTGCAGGAAGACATCACTCATTTCCCCAGGACATCTCAAATGTCTAATAGAAAGCTATATATTGATTGTTCATTAAGCCAACAAATGAAAGAGTTGTGGGTACCTTCCATACATTTTTTTTATCCCTCCACTTTGTAAAACCAAGACTGATTCACACTAATCTTTTTCGCAGTACTCAAGCAGTCATATCCAAGGTTTTCTTAAAGGACATACCGTATATACTCGAGTATAAGCCGACCCGAGTATAAGCTGAGGTCCTAATTTTACCCAGGAAAACCGGGTAAAATTATT
>JANHJO010001967.1:744174-757277 GCA_032468235.1 Pseudoxyrhopus heterurus | reverse complement strand
GTATTTGCGCTGCAGCACTGATCAGCTGTGCTTAAAATCAAGTGAATAAAGGTAGCTATAGAGCAGGCGCGGGTGGAAAGGCCCAGCATCATTTCTGATGGAACTGGTTCGCCTGAACCAGTTGTTCCATAACAACCGGTTCGGGTGAACCGGTGTGAACCGGTGCAAACTGGTAGCAACGCACCCCTGGTTCCAGCTCTTCATTTCTTTTCAATGTATGGCTCTGATTTCAGCTAAAAAATATTTTTCTGCTATTAATACTCATTGTTTCTTACCAGTTGATACACTGTGGTAGTAAACTAAGTTATTAGCAGTTTCTCAGAATATAATACTCATGATATAATCCTAACCAAAACCCTCATAGTAATTAATATATTTAAAATATACAGATGGAACAAACAATCTTCCTTTTTATCAATGATTTTAAATAGCGTAAGTTACCTGACCCTCATTTATCTGATGTTTTAATTCTTTTTTGATGAGTGGCAATCAAACTGCATCATTAACCCATTAGCAAAATTAGTTGTTACTGAGATCTCTAGAATGCAATTATTAAATGAGCCAGGCCTAAAAAGCAGACATTTCAATGCATCCCTACATGTCCTTAGCAGTTGCCTTTCAGAATCGCAGAAATAAAAGCTGTAACTTTTATTCTCACTCAAACAAAGGCCTACTCAGTCCCAAGCACATGCAACTAACAATTCTAAAGCACAAGGACATTTTAGGATCTCTTTCCCTAACAGTTATTTTACCTTCAGGGGATGGGGAGGACTGTGAAGCCCAGAGAAGCAACACAATCACTAACAACAACTGGAATGTCTATGGACATATTTCAATGACATTGTTATTGTGGCTAGAATTTTGAAGGCTTTCACAAGCTAGCATTGTGAAATGTGTGACAAGGTGGGATTTAGTTTTCAACAGCAGCTGAGAGTATTGCCATGTTTCATTTTCTCTTAAGCAAAAGGGATAAGAAATATTATTAGAAGAAAATTTATTACTCAGCCTTCTACGTGTTGCTTGAGGTCCTAAGAACAAATGTTCTAGGCCACAACTGTTCACAAATCTAGAAATTTTACAATTTTATTAGAAAAGAAATTTGTGTTTCAGTACTTCATGATGACAATTGAAGTTACTGATTAATATAATGCTATCTTGGAGTCTCTTTGGTTTCATTTTTTCCTAACTCATTTAAATCAAAATATGAAATTATATTTCTCTAGTCATGACTACCTTTGGGACCTAATATTATCATCCACAGTGATCTTGTGGAGACTAGTTTAAATACTATCCTTCCTTTACCCACAAAGCATGTGTTAACCACAAATCTGTTGTTAAACTATCCCTGTCATTTCAAAATAATTGTTATTTAGAGATCACTCTGTTGCATTCTTCTCTATTCCATACATTTTCATTCTGACTACTACACATATTACTGATCTACACACACGGAGACTACATTAGTTATACTACATACTATTACACATAGTAATATTGTAAAAGGAATATGAATCCATTAATTATGCTTCAGTCAAGGCTTCTCAAATGTGATTTGTATCTACCTGGGAAATAGATTGCAAACAAATTTGAGGAACAATCCTAAATTTTAGTGGAAGCATAATCCAAAACATATTTCTGTTCTGCCCAGACAAACTTACAACCAAGTCAAGATTTTTCACAGTTGCTGCTTTAAATAGCATGCATCAATCCAAAATTAATGTAAAACAAGAAATAAGAGTAGATATAATTACACAAATTAAGCATGCTTATCTTTCCCATTTTCCCATTATCCTTTATTTGGTTATCCTTTATATTATATACACACAACATATGATTTAGACAGCTTTATTATTCATTTCCAATGAAAAGGCATTATTTTATGAAGTTACAAAATTATAGTATTATTTTATAGATTAAAACTGAACCATTGAAAAGACTAAATGTACTTATTTCTAACACTCAACCGCCTAGCCCCCAAATCATTAGTTTTATTATTGGGGATCATACCATCACAAAGTTTGTAAAAACCCTGGGTTAAGTCATTTTTACCAAAACGTTTACAAATATATAACTAATCTAAACACTCTTCCTTTCAGGACAATCTGTCTAGCTGGTTCATGGAACAGCTTTCTATTAAAAAAAAACCCTCCTATTATACTCTTGACTTCTTATTATTATCTCATTCACTTTTCACCTGTCTAGCCATAACATATTTTAATGGTTTACAACAATAACAGATAAAAAAACATATAAAATATTATAAGAACAGTTTGAATCTCTAAACCAGCTCAAGCTGGAAAAAAAATCTGGCTAAACAAGCTTTTCCCAAAAGGCAAAACAGCTTTTAAGGGAATTATTGGGGAATACAACAGAAACTCTCTTTCTATATGACTAACTGTCAGAAAATGAGGTCATTTTTAAAGGACCTCTGCTGCTGATCTTATCTCTAGATAGGTTCATAGAAAAGTAGCCAATACCTAGCGAGTAAATAAATTGGAGTTTCAGGGTCTCTCAACTAGATTTCTTTACATCATTGGTGTCATACACTATTAACTCTTGCACTTTGTACCAGATTGTCAAGATCATGCAGGGTATTCTAGGTCTTCACAATTCATCAGTTTCTCTGCCTAATTATTGAATCACCATGACTGTACAAACTGATACGGAATTAAAAGTGCAATAACTATAAGCACTGTAGGAATGAGCAATGGATATGCTTGTTATCCCTTGTCTCATGTCAGTGATGTGCTAAAGGAGGAATTTAATTCATGATGTTAATCATGCATAATCCAAATGAAAGAAATAATAGATTAAGTCATGATAGATTTCAGTTTGAATTAAAACAATTTGAGAGTTATTGGGCTCTATTCAGCAGTAAACAGCTGAGAGAATGGCAAACCTACTACAGGCATTTTATGAAACTGATTTTGAATTTTGTTAAGCTTACCAAAGAATGGAAATTTTAAAGGTTGCATGAAGGTAAAAAAATATTAAATATTTTCTGTATTTTATGTCATTATTAATAGTTTAATAGTAGCAATATTCTGCTTTTGACATGAATTAATCTGTTTTCATAATTATAGAAGCACTCGGACTCATTCCCACTCTTCAAATTTTATCCCTCCATACCTGAGAAGAAATAGGTTCTTGAATGTATACTGCATTCAGGACAACAAAGGGTAGACTTCTTATCTCAAGAACACTTTAAAAGATTTAAGAATAGGTGATAATTATTAACCTATTGTTAAGACTTGCACTATTAGTTCAAGGCTGTCTCTAAATTTCCATTCAAAAAGGTCTGTATCAAAATGCTTAATTCAAAAGGATTTATGAGACTAAATTGAAGGGAGTGAGTGTTTTTATCTGGAATCCCACATTATGATACTGCAAACTTCTCGAACTTGGCTATCTATTGTACTTGTACATCTGTCATTATATTTCTCATAATTGACTAGGAAAATGTTCAAGGTTTCTACTTAATCAGAGATTTATATGTACATAGGATTATGATGTCAGGCTAGATGAAAGACATAAAGTAAATTGAATAGCAGCATATTCTGTATAACTGAGGTACAATTAATAGAAAAACTACAGTAGGTAGCAATAGTGTTGAGTTTATCTTTATTACAGATTGACATAATCAGGGTAGAAAAAGACTGGTTAGTTATTACCAGGAGAATGTATGACAAAAATATATGAGTGCTAAAACCTATGGTTGCAAATAAATGTTTCAATGTAATAAATATATAGCATGTAGAGAATCTTAAAATGTGCATATTCAAATGCCCTCACTTATGTATTGCCTTGGTAAGAAATTATCCCTTCTATTCATTTTGTATAGTTGGAGCAGGATTCATTCCACAACAGGAACAATATGCAACCACAATTTAGTAGGATCAGGTTATTTCCATTTCAGCAGATTACTTTCTTAAGAGAAAGAAGTGCATTCAGGAGAAGTAATCATATACTTCTGCCAAACTATATGGTAGACCATGTATAGCATATTATTGTAATGTGATACTACAACCATGCTAAGCATTTTCTAGCAACTACAGCAAAAATATTGAATAAGACTTGAATAAGGCTAAAGAACTGATGTCAGATGTTATGAATGGAATTTGCTCTCGGTATGAACTTAGTAGGATTGTGCAGAAGTGAAGCATTTTCTCAAAACTACTTCACAAAGGAGTGTGGGTTCCTTCCTACTAAAAGCAAAGTGGCTACATTGCTTTGCTTGTTCTGTTTCTTCCCACAGTGATTGTAGCTAAAAGAGGCCTTTGAGGATGCTACATATTCACAGCTACTGGAACTACTGGTTGTAGTTTGAGGATGATGCAAAATACCTTATCAAGAAGGATCAAACTACCATTTTGCTTTAGTGGGAATCATTATATTGACACTTGTCAAATAAGATTTTTTTTTCTAAATAATTTTATACATGTAGGTAGGGAACCTTGTGGTTTCTCTTCAACTGCTGTTACCCTGCTTGCATTGTTGATTTCTCTAGTAATAAATGTTACCTGACATTCTTTCTATCTAATCATGCTTTGGGGCAAGGACCATTGCAATTCTACAGTTACTTTCAATTCAGGTAAATTCTGCATTTGCAACAAGCTAATTGTACAATTATTGTAAGCATTAATAATGTATTATTTCATTATATAACATAATATAAGAGCCATGGTGATGCAATAGTTAGAATGCAGTATTGGAGGCTGACTCTGCTCACTGCCAGAGGTTTGATCCTTACTGGTTCAAGTTTGACTCAGCCTTCCATCTTTCTGAGGTCTGTAAAATGATGACCTAGATCGTTGGGGAAAAAATGGTGATTCTGTAAACTGCTTCGAGAGGGCTGTAAGGCACTGTGAAACGGTATATAAATCTAAATGTTATTGCTATTGAGGTATATTGAACTGTTACTGTTGCTTTTCAAAGTCTGGAAGAGTTAAATCAGTAGCATGTATCTTAAGGTACTAGGATTCAACAATCCTAGTACTTTAAAAACTAGGATTGTACTTAAAACATTTTATGCCTATGGGACACATCTGGGCCCACTGACTGTTCCATTCTGGCACACAGCACCAGGTTGGTGGGGGATGGAGCATTGCTTGCAGGAATGGGGCAGCACCATTGGGGACAGGATGTTGGCAGTGGGGAGTGGGTGGCATCAGTCAGGAGGAGCAGTCTCAATTTTTCATGTGGCCCCTTGGAAAATTAATTGCTCACCCCGTTCTAGTGGTAAGATCTTAGTTGGCTTAATTTTCTACAAAGGGGACTCTTTCCTTTATACTATCATTGGAAGTTATATAGGTTGAGGTGCAGGTCTCAAGTTATCCATTTCCAATTATATTAAAGATCTCTCCATATCCAGATATATAGAAAACTAAAACAGTGGTAACTAGAAAGAAGTATTGTAATTATTAGTTATACAAATAATGCAAACTTGCTTGCAAAATCTGATTATTGTAATAGGAAAGGTACCTGAGAGCGCAAAATTGGGGAAGATACTGGATGTGGAAGGTTGCTTGGTATTCAAAATTTAACTTGATAAATAAAACTGGAAATCATAATTTCTGTTGTTCCATCTTCTGCTCCAGAAATTTGAAGGCTTTCAGTTTCCTGGTGCCAAAGGAAAAAAAGAAGAAGTGTCATTCGTTTAGTGAATATTTTTTACAGATTACATTTAAGATAATTATAATAAATTCAGATATATATGTGTAAATTAGATTGTCAAGAGCCTCCATTTCTCCCATCCATTTTATCCACTCAATAGTGAGTCAGTTTTTAAAAATTGCATTTCCTGTTCTTAGTAGTAGAGAAATTGGCACTTGACTTCTTTTAGGTTCTTTTCTTTTGCTTAATGTTGATTTAATGTTCTACAAATTTTAATGGAGTTTTGTAAAAAGCCATCACATTCTGCCTGGTCAGGCTGGTAAAACCGAATTTAAATGGTGATGGCCAGCTAAGGATTTTTTTTTTCTCCTTTCCTTTTCTTTTTGTGAATTCCCATGTATGAAGCAGATGTAATTAATGGAAAGCAATTTGCTGATATCTTTTCACACTTCCTTTGTGGAAATGTACAAAACTAATCTCCCCAAACAAAATGCAAAACAACAGTTGAAAGTCTGTCCTTTAACCTTCCAATGAATTTTAAAAATGCCTATTGGAGATGCACATTAATAATGGCTGTTAAGCTCAGGGGAATACTTTATATTCATCCGTGCTTCATCAGGCAGGTTCGTGGCCTCTGCCGTACTGCAGTGGCTCCCTCTATTCCAAAAACAGTATGGGGGAAGGACGATAAGTACTACTTGGTAATTAAAAATGTTACTAGAACTGTTACTGAGAAAACCCCTAATGCTAAGAATGTTTCTGGATTAAAAAGTCAGCATACTTAAATTCAAGAAAGTTGTGCAAAATTGTGCTCTGCACGGGCAATCCAGAACAACAACTTATATGCAACGGCACACTGTTTTTCAGTGCACAGACTCTGTCATCCAATGCTGGTTTTGCCCCAAATATATAAACAGTACTCAGACAAAATTAAACAATTAACTGTGGAAATGGATCACAAATATAAAAAGGAAGGAAAGGAAGCTCTGTAAAAATGGGAAATTGGGATTTTATCTGTTTTCAAAAGCAGCTCCAAAATGTTTTACACAATGTGCTAGAATTAAAATAGCCTATATGCCAATGTTGAGATTAAAGCTATGAACAATTTATAAGACATTGTGGAAGTCTGATCATTTCATCTCAAAAAGTATATCATAGAGTGGAAAATTAAAGGTACTGAATATCTCTTCCTTGAGGTTTTGGGGTTTTCATTTTGAAATGAATGGCTGCTAGCACTATTGTTCATTACA
This sequence comes from Pseudoxyrhopus heterurus, assembly GCA_032468235.1. Classification (NCBI taxonomy): domain Eukaryota; kingdom Metazoa; phylum Chordata; class Lepidosauria; order Squamata; genus Pseudoxyrhopus; species Pseudoxyrhopus heterurus. Next base: position 750,414 of record JANHJO010001967.1, on the reverse strand, counting down.
CTATTGTACTGTGTAATTGTTTAGGTTTTTCTTCCTTTTTTTCTTGAAAAAAATAGTAATGTGATTTGAAAAAGTAGAGACTGACATCATTTTGTGACTGAGGCAAGTTGATTGTGCTATGAAAGCCTTGTCTGGAAGGATTCTTTACAGCAAGAACTGTGAAATCAATTCAGATGTAGGCCTTACCATGGGGGGGAGAGCAGGCCGGGAAGCACAATAAATGTTAAAGTATTGGGAGTATAGTAAGATAAAATATACAGTAAGTAGAGAAAACTGTGATTCGCAAAATGTCACAATTTGATCATATATCTACCGAAACAATTGATGTTAAGATCAGAATGAATGGATATAAATGTATATAGCACATAATCAAATGAACTCAAAACAACTATAAACAGCGGATAACACTTTAATTGTGAAAAATAAAGCTGGGTTGGCAAAGGGTCAGGGAACTTGCAAATGGTACAAAATTTAAAAAGAAAAAACAAACCCTAAATCTGTTTTTTTTTAAAGGCAGAAAATATGCCAGAGTGATATAACTCATGAAATTTCACAGATTTCAAATCTGGAGGTAAAAACATTTTCTGAGATTTCAACTTTAATTTAACAGTTCCTTAGGGATCATTGTCATATTATGGCCCAGGTTCTGACAGAAACAGTGATAAAATGCTTAAAATTATGAAGCAGTTTCATGGAATGTGGATATCAGTTACCTCCATTTTCATTTTTTATATTTCAGGTCCCACTAACTATTCCTTTGACTTTTCTACTCTAAAATATAAGATGCATTCTTGCTTTTCTGTACGGGTACACTTGCATACATTAGTTGATGAGAGTGTCATCTGTTGAAGCTTTTATCCGATAAAAAATAAATAACGCATAAGATTCTTGGCTCTTTTTTTTTTAAATAATGTATGCCGGATTTTTTTTAATACAGCAAGGAACTCCACAGAATATTAAAAATCATCATTTTCCTGGATAGCTAGAACTTCAATATTTTTTTTTAGATTTTGTTCTTTGTGTTATTTCAAATTATAGCAAAAAAAATAAATAAAACAATAGTCAAAGAGAGTATTCTGAGTTTTAGCGAAAGAGTCAGGTTTAAATTTTACTTCATCTACATTTTCTGTGTAGTCTGTTTACTATATGGAATGAATTTATATTCAAAACTACAGGTTTTTTATTCTAAAATATAAATTCTACAGCTACTTCAACTGCTTCTTAGTATAAAAGTTTAAGAAGAAGAATTTAACTGTATTAATAGATAAGTTTAAATGGTAGCTTATAATAGCTTTATTATAAAAATACAAAATATTAAGGCGTGTCACTTCATTCTCTCACAATGTTAACATGTAAATGCTTAATGCCGGAATAAGTCTGTTATTCTTTGCATAGCAATGTACTTCTAACACATATCTTGCATGGTTGTACACCTGAGGAAAGAAAATGGCAGTATAATAAATTTACGCCATGGCATCTTCAATTACCACTTTACATTCCTAATTACTCATCCCAACTGCTTTAACTTATTCTAATATTCACACTGTAGTAAATGTGGGCAGTTTTGAAAACACTGAACTTTCTCAGTTATCTGACATTGGAATTCCTTGAGGGATAACTTCCTGATTAAGTATCACATCTATTAAGCTGACTTGTGCTGAATGGACAATTAGTATATTCTCTGACAATGAAGTGCAGGTTATGTATCTAATCACAAAAAGCAATTAAAGCATGTGCATACAATACAATATAAAAGAGAGCGTACAAACAGCAACTCTAGTTCAGAGAGGAAATTATCAACACAGCAGAAGCAAAAGTGAAATTTTTCATCCATGCTTCTTTAGAGCTTGAATTCTGATTGCCTGGCCCTGCCCTATTATTTGCGTTTCTGTAAAATATGCAAATAGTAGTTGCATAGAAAGGATAGCCAGCCATCTACCAAATGGACGTAGGATTTTAAAGCAATATACAGGTAATTTTCAATGTATGACAACAATTTGGTCCAAAATTTATGTTGCTAAGTGAGAAATTTGATAAGTGAGTAATTTCCCATTTTATAACTTTTCTTGCCATATTTGTTAAGTGAATCACTGCAATTGTTAAATTAGTAACATGAATTGTTAAGTAAATCTGGTTTCCCATTGATTTTTCTTATCAGAAGGTCACAAAAAGGGGACCACATGATTCCAGACACTGCAAATATGAGTCAGTTGTCAAGCATCCAAATGTAAACTGTGTGACCATGGGGATGTGGCAATGGTCATAAGTGTGAAAAACGGTTGTAAGTCATTTGTTTCAGTGTGGTTGTAACTTCGAATGGTCATTAAGTGAACTGTTGTAAGTTGAGGCCTACCTGTACTAACTTTTTATAACTCAGCTAAGGCAAATCAAACTGAAGAGAGATCATAAAAACACGTATAACTGAGTTTACTAAAGGTGAGATTATGTTAGAATTACTCAAATACTACATACAGTACAAATGAACTCAATATTCGAGAAACTCAAGTGTAATCCAGTAATAGTACCTGGTTGTCTTTTAGTCAGTTATTTACATTTAATCAGCCCATGAATATTTTGGAGAACAGAAGTGCCAGTTTTCATGGAAGATGAAATAAATAGGAATAAAATGCATCATGAAATTCCCAAAAGAGTTTACTTTACTACTGTAAATTACAACTGGTTTTTACTTCCCATGTTTCAGTAGGAAAGATATATCCCAGAAAATAGCAATGACATTGTAAACGATACAATGAATACAGAAACACAATAATCATTATGCCTGACACATCAATGAAAAGTTGAAAATACTTTGCAGTTTAATTGGTTTAATTATTAAAAGAACCAGTGAGAGTAACTATTCTGTAGCATAACATTTGAAAGCGAATTGTTTTGCTGTTTTGCAGATTGTTTGAATTAACTGTCCCATTCTTAATTGAGGAGATTACTCAACAAAACCCAATGTTCATTCAACAAAATTTATGAAATATGTTGTGGATTACCAATATCATCAGTTAAACCTGTTTCAAATTTATTGCTTTCATTCAAGTTAAATTATAAAAGAGTTCATTTGTACTACCACATGTATGTACATGAATTCAGCTTTCATCATTTCCAACAAGTTTAATCCAGTAATTTATGGTTTTGACACAGTTTTGGGGGGAATCTGTTCAAGAAACACAGACAGCTTGATAGAAGGGTTAGACTGGATTAATGTGCTATGTGCCAAGTTTCAAAGCAGCCCATTAAAACTGTTTGTAGAAAGAAAAAAAATGGATAGGATTTTTAACAATCTGTATTTTCTTAAGTTTCTAATCATTTTAGTCACTTTAGCAAAATGAATGGAGTTATGATAGAAAATGAACTTTATTATTAGAAAAATGTTAAAAAAGCGAAGAAGCAGAACTGTCTTTCCTTTATGCTCAGCAGGAAATAAGGCTATTCAAATTACAATGTTCTGATGTCTGAAGAGTCAAGCCAGATAGCTGTGTGCTAACTTATTTTGCAAATTATCTTCCTTTTAAAACTTTTCAATTTATATCCATTACAAAAACCCTTATATACCACAGCAGACAAAGAAAAATGAAATGTAAAACACATATCTCTTATATTTCTCCTCATAGGTGGAGAATACCAATTTAAATTCAAGGAAAATGAGGTCAAGATGACTGGAATTTTCAAAACAAAACAAAACAGGGTGCCAGGATTTCTGTCATCTGATGCTTTCTGCAAACACATGAAAATCCAAAAAAATGTCTATTTTTCTATTCCTAAAGAGTTATCTTAAAAAAAAATTCTAATCACATAACTTTAACACTACAGGTAACATATCACTCTTTCATCCCATCTCTAGCTATCAGGAAGAATGAAACATGTAGTTTGGCAACATCTGTGGAATAGATTAGAAGGCATGCTTTAATAGATCAAAACATGATGGAAGTTATGAAAGAGATGATAACTCTGATCATTTGGGCTAAAATTCTTGCACTTCATCTCAGTTTATTGATTGAATTTAGAATCTCTAAAAGTGCCAGAGCAGAAGACACAATATAAGCTAGTGTGATATAAACACTATTCTAGCAAAGGAAGATTACTAGTAAAGATAGTACTAGAATTAGTGAATCCTTGTAAAAGAAAAGGCAATAAACAAACAAACAAATACATAAACAAAGTCTCCTTCAAGTCCAGTCTGAGCCTACTGCACATTGCAATTTTCTTGGAAACACCATGAAGTTATTACCTATTGCTTTCTTCCAAGTTGTGTTTTGGTTCCTTCATCTAGCTTATAGCTCTTTTGTTTCTCCTGGCAGTCTCCTTTATCCAAATATAACAATGCTCAGTATAAAGGAAATAGGAAACGGCCTTGAAGGACAGCAGGAAACACTACTTCCAAAGCAATAATCAAACAAATAGAGCTTGAGCCCATTCCAAGAAACTAATTTGAATATATGTCTCAGGCAGGACTTTCCCTAGTTCAAATGGAGATAATGTCAGGAAGAGAGAAACACATTTAGGCCTGCAAGATGCTGTTATTATAACTGTTATAATAAAAGTAGTCATGAATTAGTTGGTTTCTTAGTCTGGTGTATTTTAAGGGCTCACACCAGATCAGAGCTTAGCTTCTAATCCCACGGTGTCCATGACAAATATGTGGGAGGTTGAGGGATCTTTAGGATGCTAATAACCACACAAGATGCCAGAGGCAGTGCCCATAGAAATAAAAGGATTTATTTAGAATATACTGGGATAGGAAAGATCCCCTGAGGTCATCTCAGGGGTAGAGGCACAGACAAGCATGTCTGTAGTGTCCAGTAGAAAAGGGAACCAAGGGAAGAGCACATGTGGGGGACTCTCTTTTATATACAGGTGAGACCCCCTCCCCCTAGTAGGAGTGGTAAGTGCAGCACCCTCAGTGCTGCCATCTGTGGCCAGATGCAGCAAGCCTAGCATCCTATATCACACAAAGGTGTGACAGTGGCTTTCTATGGTTTTATCAGAGTAGCAGGAGATGAAAGGGAGCTATTGGGAAATATGGCTTCTTTTGATGCTAGTCCTCTATTGCCATAGGGCAATCAGGTAACTGGAAGCCAAGTACAGCATCTATTCTTCTTCCCTAGACCTTTCTTGTCAGGGGTGGCAAGAGAGAATAGGAGAGAGAAGCAGGCAAAGAAATGGCATAGCATTGGTTCCCTGAATGCCGGTCCTCCAATTCCCACCAAGCAATCATTCCATTGGATAGGACAACTGACAGTCAAAAATCTGTGAGTCTTCTGCTGCCAATCAAGGGGCACCAAAGACGGTATTCTCCATCCCACCTTTCTTCTCCTTCTTCTTGTGGAGACAGAACCCCTTTTGCCAAGATAGAATGGTTAGAAGTTTGCTCAACATTTCTTTAACTCAGAATGCTTTTCTACCAGCCCTTGCACTGGATGTCAGCCCTGTCCTACTGCTATGCAGAAGAACCCTTATCATTTGAGAGAACCCAACTGAGTACTGGAGGACTTGGTTCTGAGTAAATGCACACATAGAGGATTCTTGAACGTGAAAAAGTTTGCCAAATCACTATGACCAGATAGTTCTTCAGCAGAAAGGAGCACAGCTATAGCTATTTTCAGTTGCATGTTGTATGTACATAGAAAAAGCATGTCAACCATGAAAGTTGGCATTTTTGTTTGTTCCACACGCCATACTTAAATATAGACAGGGGATCAGAAGAAGCAAAGGGAGTTTTAGAGATTGATTGCTCAGCTGGTCACAGATTTATCCCTTTGTCTATTGCTTGTGAGAATTCGATCTTGATCTGCACAAAACTGACTTTTCTTCTGCCCTAAACAATGATTGCTGTTGTAAATTTGACTCCGAAAGTGTGAATTTGAGCACAAGGAAGCCGGTGGTCTTTTGGCCACACCAAGAAACTTAACTGCAGCATATTTGCCCAGTATGCGTCTGTTTCTCTGTGTGTAAAAATAATCACTCACGGGGTTTTGCTTGAGGTGATCAAGCACTTAAGTCACACTGTCACACTGAAGCTGTGCAATTAAAGTGATTGCTTTAATGACCATTTTCCCTTGTGCTCCTCTTGACTGCTAACGTGATGTATCCAAAAAGCCTGCTGATTTCTCAGAAATCAGTGAGGATTAAAGAAAATGCCAATGCTAAAAATTAGACTGTTAGGGTATGATAAGTTACCTAACTGATTGGGTCAGGAAAGATAAGCCAATGTATGTTGGTTACTTTGTAATA
>JANHJO010001967.1:730034-740044 GCA_032468235.1 Pseudoxyrhopus heterurus | reverse complement strand
GGAATTCTGGTTTTGGAAGTCCACAAGTTTTAAACTTGACAAGTTTGAAGACCCTTGGAAAACATACAGGCACTCAAAGCAATTGTGTGTCTCTCTATTGTATTTGGTAGAGAACTAATAAAGTTTCACATATTAAAATGGTATGGGATACAGGGCCAAAAGCAGAGGTGGGTTTCTACTGGTTCACACCAGTTCACCTGAACCGGTTGTTAAGGTCTGGCCAGTTCTAGTGAACCGGTTCAGTCAGTTTGTGTAAAAATGCACACGCAAAGCGAACCGGTAGTTAGACTGGTTGAAACCCACCCCTGGCCAAAAGTATACCGGTAGTTAGACTGGTTGAAACCCACCCCTGGCCATAAATAATGTTTAACATGTGAAATATATACATCTCTAATCTTTAACTTAGCTAAAATTAACTGTCTAATCTGTAAGAACTTCTACATACAATATAACAAGTCTCATTTCTTCAAAGCTTTTCTGTTCTGATGAAAAATGCAGTGCTATATTCATTTACTTGAGAATACCATGGAATTCAACTACTGTTAACCAGAAGAATTTTTGGTTCAGCTAGGTACAGCATGTAATTTATGATTGTACCTGATGCTCAAGTCCCAACTCAGTATATAACTGTCATCAGTTCACTGTATCTTAGACTTGATTCCTATTTTCTTTAACAGGGCTAATAATCTTAATCTGACCCTTATTTAAGGATGTTAATGATTATAAGGGACTTTGAAGTGCTGAACAAACATGGACAATAGTTTATTTACCTAAATCTTATTATTCAGCCTGTGTTTGTTAGAGATTTTAAAAATGTTGGTCTAAAGTTTTTTTGTTTCTTTCAAATCACAGAGTATTGTTTCTGCTGTGTTTAATGTGAGCTTCAATCAAATGTCTAACCTGAAAAGGAGAGCAAAATAAGCTAGTTTGTTTTCTAGTGTCAGTATGAGAAAGGATTAAATACTAATTCAGCTCATGGTACAGCCTATATTCCGTCTGCATTATCAGTAACAAAAATTTAGAAAGATCCATCCAAGAGCAAATTACATTTCTTTAAGAAGAAAGGAAACTCATCTAACCAATAGCAAACAAGTCTTGCTATTCCCTGGTAGTTTCCAGGTTCTGGCCCTGCTGTTTAGATTTCTAAGCATAAATTCCAAACCACATATATAACAGTTTGCCATGATTCATTCAGGTGGTTCTATTTCTGTGGTTCTGGATTTGCCCATAATGACAAAACTTGGTTTAACATATCAGCTGGAATAACACGGGTTCTCTTTCTCTTCTGAAGAACTGCAACTCTGGGAAGTCTCAATGTAAACCAGCTTCAAATTCTGAATTGTTTTATAGGTTGTGTATATACCAAAGGTGTTATAAAGCTTCTCCTTCAAATATTACAACAAGCCAACTTTTGTATAAAGTGAGCCTAAACTTGGCATTATTGTCTATGCAGGAAGAAAATGGAAGGGAATGGGAGTCCCATGTTTTGGTTGGTTTTCTTCCAACTAATGCATCTAGCTCTAAACCCATGCTTGTGTACAGCATCTGGAAAAAATAATTGTAACATCAAACCATACTTTCTGTAGGAAAACCTCTGGAATACAGCTTGCTATATGGAAGCTTTGGGAGAACTTCAATAAGATCTGGAAACCAAATGTCTACTAATGCTAATGTATTTCATCATTCTGACTCCAGCAACTGCACTACTTTCCTGAATAAATGGGAATATTCACGGTGGGGAAGCAACATTTTTAAACAGATGGCATCGATGCATCAGGCTGGAAAGAAAGAATGACAGAAAAGACAGACAGAAAGGAAGATATTTAATAGATTCTGCCATTTGCCAGTCTGCTGGGAATTTCAAATCACTTTTTGGCATCCTTCATCACTCTAGCCTGCTGAGAAAAAAATGTATGCTTTGAAAATCTGAATGTAGCTTTGAAGCAAAACCTGTCTGCAAACCTTCGACAAATCCTTCAGGACACAAACGTGCAAGTGTGGTTCCTAACGTTAGCAAGGAGAGGCTTAATGACAAGGGGGAAAAAAGCATTTATCATCCACACTCTGTGCATGACATTTACGGAAAAGGGTCCAAATACAAGTGTATGGAAGTGAAATTGCAACCCAGCCAGCTGTTTTTATCAATCTGACTCCTAGTTCTGGAATCTCCATTTCAAATAGTTCAGTGCAGAGTCAGCTAGTGCCACCTGCCTTTGACTTCTCACTACCACTGAAGCCTAGATTGACCGAGTCATGTATGGTCTCATTCAATGGGCTTCATTTCAATAGTTAAATATGAAACCATATGTACTAATATAATTTGCAGCCATTTTTAACAGCTCTGAGTAAGAAAATATGGATCACTGAACACTGCTCATTGATTAGGATAAACATAAACTAACATATTTGCAAACACACATATTATATTTGTGTTACTCAGACCAATTTTTGGTCTTACTTATCTTACTGATTTCTAAAGCCCCTATGAGTAATTTTCAGACAAGAGAACCCAACAATGAACTTCACCAAACAGTAACAGGGCAACAGAAACCAAAGGGGCCAGTAAACTAAAGTTCAGGTGCCTGAACTGGATAGAAAGATGTCCCAAAGGTGCTTTTTCAAGAGGCAACTGGACTTTTTGGTTTTTCTCCTTATCCAAGAGCAAAACATCTTCAAAGAAAAACCAGAAAGTCCAGTTGCCTCTTGAAAAAGCACCTTTAGGACAACCATGACCTGGATGACTGGAAATTCCATAGAATTTCCATAGGAAGATGTGAGTTTTGTGCATGAGAAACTGTTTATTCTCTGTAGAAAAGTCATCATTTTGTTGTAGCTTTGCTCTTCAGAATTTAGAGGGAGCTGATTTGATAAACAACTCTTTGAATCTAAAAGAATACTTATGAGTCTTTTTGTGGGATGAGAACAATTATGTAGAGGCTTGCTGTTGCATCATTCTAATAAAGCAGAGATGGGGAACTATGGCCCCTTTACGACTTGTGGACTTCAACTCCCAGAATACCTGAGCCAGCATGGGAATTGAAATCCACAAGTCATAAAAAGGCCATAGTTCCCCAACCCTGTAATAAAGAAAAATTGAGGAAAAAATAACTCAATTTTAATTTGCTATGATTCCCATTCTGACCTCTTCTCTATCTAATCAATTTGAATTCTCAATAGATGTCATTGATTTCAGAAAATTCCAGAAGTTTACAAAAAAGATGACTACTGGAAACTAGATAACAAATAAATTAGTCTGCATTGATACCGGTAGCTGGTAAGATACCTTGAGACGTCTCTACATTAAATAATTTTTTATGACTAATCTGGGAACAGGATCCCTTTTTAAGTTTATTAAAAGATTCCTTTTAGGAAAAGAAGCATTAAATATTGTTTCTTGCATTATACAAAATTAACATTATCCAAGGCTGAAAGCCATCATGATGTCTTGCCTTATTTCTCTAATTTATCTTAATTTAATATATGCAGTTTAAAAATACCACCTAGACATGTTGAATTTGTTTAAAAAAAAAACTAGTTCATTTCGTAACATCACATTTTTAGACTACCATAACATTTTAGAGTAAAAAGAACAAAAAAATAACAATCCAAGATACTCGCACATGTTCCTTGTATTCACCTGGACTAAGAAAAATAAAAGTTTTATTTTACAAGAGGAAGATCTGACACCACTTACAATTTCTGAAGTGCATGGTAATGTTGGTTAAGAAAACAAAGTACTCTATGTTACAATGCTTAATATTATTTGCAGTTTAACACTGGAAACTGCTTCATAACAAAGTACTATTCACGCAGATACCTTTCAGTTTGTTGTAAGTTTGCAATAAATAAAAAACACTAGCAATATTTCTACCCCACTGCCATCTGCAAGCATCTAGATTTTAATAGCTGGGACAATTTTGAATCCAAACATCATTTCCTTTCCAGCTGTATGTATTCATCATCAGTGTGCCTCAGAAGTAGCGAGTGTCAGAGGAAAATGTTAACATTCCACCAGTGTATTGAGGAAGATATTGACAGGAGTGTTCCTGAAATAGATTATATCAAAAACATCAAATATATTACTTTTACCTCAGTGGTAAGCTTTTGTAAATTGAACTCAAATATGTAATCGTTGAACTCTTGGCTACGATGATAAAAAGAACAAAGAATGATGGCACAGATTTATAGATGAAGCTGTTCTAACCATCCCTTCTCTAAGCTATAGAGTATCTTAAGAAATATTGGAAGCAGCTTCTGTTTGATGCAGGCTGCCTACTTTGAACTCAAGATGGAAAAGAGAGATTCCACCAGGAATGCAGAGACAGAGCTACAGCCGTTCATGGGATCCCAGATGAAAATTCTAATCACAACAAGACAGTAAGGCATCTTGCCCAGTTTGGGAACAGAGAAGGGCAAATAGAGCTGACAAAACCCATGACAACCAGTGCAAGTTGTTTATTATTAAATGCCACAAACAAATGGTAAAGGCAGTAACCCCACTTACCCAATCATTAAAAAAAACACAAAAAACAATCTCTCAGAAATACCCAGTTGTCTTGGTGGACACACAGGATTCCTCTTTTCACGGTTTTCATTATACAACTGCAGGTAGGCAGTTTTTAGAAGCCATGCTCTATCTAGAAGTCCATCCATTCCCCTATCCTGCCTTTCCATCAAGAAACCAAAGCAGCATACTTATTGCTCCTTCTTTCTATTTTTTGTCATAACAATCTTTCAAGGTTGGCTAGGTTGAGAAAGAATAAATGGCCCCAAAGCAGGCAATCAATATCCATGCTGAAGATGGCCCAAACTGGGTTTTTTCCATAGCTAGACCTAGACTTCAATCGCTGCACCATTGTTTTCTTCCCCAATGCAAATGATAGATTCAGAGTATATATTTTGCTCAAAACTGCAGCTATTCCTCAATCTTCCAGCAATATTTGCTGCTCTATGCATTCTAAATATTTGGCATGTCATAAGGCAAAGATACATTTTATATTACACCTCACTAGGCCCAAATCAGATCATTTAGAAATACTAAGTAGGTGTCATCTGATGGGACCCAGGAGGCCTGACCTTCACTCTGGAAGAGTGTTTCCCCAGGAAAGTCATATGGCCTGGATCTATTTTCCTTTAAAGCTGCTCTGAAGATCTGGTTCTGTGTCCAGACTCTGACCCAGGGTAGAATATGGGCTCCCTCTGTGAGAAATGTATGGGCAGGTAGTGGATGTTTATTGCACTGGAACAGCCTCTTTCCTCTAGGGCAGGATTGTCAAACTCAATTTCATTGAGGGCCGGATCAGAGCTGTGTTTGACCTTAGGGGGGCCGGGGGGGCATGGCCAGGGGGGCCATGGCCAGTTCAACATCACTCGTGTTGGGGGCGCCTGTGGTGACCTGAGTGTTTCTGCCTGCGAAAATGGGCTCCTGAGCTGTGTTTTCAGCTGTGACGGCTTCCTGCAACTCTCTGCCAGAGGGCAGCCCTCCTGAGCTCCATTTTCGCTGGCAGAGGCACCGCGGGCCAGTCCTTTGCTGTTTCCAGGGCAGCCCCACAGTTCTAGTAGGATTATAAAAAAAATAATATCAATTCAATACTAAATCATTAAAAGAGTAGCATAAACTTTTTAAAAGGTGTGGAAGAAGTTTAAATATTTCATGGAAATTGCTCCATATGACCCTTCCACCAGAAAAAAACAACAACAAAATTATCAAACACATACTGGCAGATGGTCCCCCAGTTAGCGTTCTAATAGCATCAAGTAAAATGTATGCAACTAAATTTTTGCAAATACTTACTATAGTTTATCCACTTGGAACACTCTTATCTGGTTCAATAAATCCTATTGAACAATATCTAAGCATGTATAGGATGACTCCATAATCTTCTGGTATAAATAATTATGATGTCAAAATGATGAAATGTGCATCAGGATAATTGAAAACTATGCCATTATATAATTTGCAGCAGTCACATCATATTGTAAAATGATACAAGAACCTAATTTGTGTCATTTGTGTGAGGATATCACAATGAGCAGAGCATTCTTTGTCTCCCATTATACATGATTCTGTAAAAGGATGAACTAACACCATGTTTGTCATTTCTCAGGATAAGTAATGGTGTGTATTTGAAAAAAGACTTCCTGTAATACTGAACGCACCATTGCATTTATGACTCAGTTAAAATGATACTTAAATGGAATATGTCTTACATTTATCACCCTCTTATCTGCTTCTACTTTCAACAATTGATACCTCATCTATCTGAAACTAAACTATGTTATCATTTCTGCCTGGAGGAGTGAAGAAATTGACAACCATTTCTCTAATGCTGCCTGTGGCTCTGTGCATAAGCACAAAAATCTTCCTGCCTTGCTACCTCATGACAAGTTTCACCTTTGTGACACCTAATTGACGTAGTATATTCTCAACTGAGGGGATGAAACCGGTTAGCAAACTATGTTAGGAAGCCTTTGTGTTAGAATTTCCTGCTTGAATTGCATCACTGAAACTTTCTTGTTAAAGACTTGCCTCTCTGTAGATGTGTGATACGTCTTTTCAGATGGGCCCTAGGCGAGTCTGGAGAACAAATTAAAGACCACAAAACCCAGCCAATTCACAACTTAGTAGTTCCAGAAGAAATCTGAGTTTCTTGTTTAATAGCTTGTGGTGTGTGTGTGTGTGTGTGTGCGCGCGTGTGCGTACATGTGTACCCATACCCTTACATCTAGAAGGAGAAGTGGCACAATGTGACTAACATTTGGTCTTGATCGCCAGCATTTGAAGATCAGCAATTTGCAGGCCTGAAAAAGCTGCTCCAATTGAATTACAATGATCTTGAAAGGGAAGGGACAAGGGAGTAAGAGATGTCATGGCTGTCATGATTTCATGTCACAAATGACATGGACTGTGCAGTTTGCACCAGTAGTCTGATAATGTTATGACATTTTTACTTCTGCACTGTGGGTCATCGTAGGTTGAGCAGCCATATACATTTTCTAAACAAACAAACAAACAAACAAATAATGTTAGCACATAATATGCAACATACATGTCTACTAGATGCCAATGCAGAATGTCCAAACTTTCCTAATCTATATTGTAATCCCCCTAGAGTCACTTTGGATAGTGAGAGGGGCGGCATATAAATGTAATAAATAAAATAAAATCTCCTTTCTACTAGCAGATGCTATTTTGCATTGGTGATTAGGCAATTAAAAAAAAATAACAGCTGCTTGATACGGATTGCTTACTTGTTCATAATTGCACTAAGTTTAAATGCTTTGGGCCCTGATTAATTGGAAACTTGGATGTACCAATTCTCTTGCTGTCTGAGGTCAGCAACAGAGAATCTTCTCACTTTCCACTAAAGGAATTTAACCAGGGAATGCAAACAGAAGCATCTGGGGAGAGGGACTGTCCCAAAAAATTCAAGATGGAGTCTGTATCTAAGGGACAAAAACCCTGTCCCACCTTTGCATCCATTGCATGTGCAACCTACATGAACAGGACTTTAATCATGTGGGGAGAAGGGTCATCTTGGCATATGTTAAGTATTCAGAATTCTGCAAGTCATTTCCATTGGTGGTTTAGTTGAGGCTAGTATAGAAGATTCTCTTTGTTATCTTCTAGATTTTTGCTCCTCAGATACATTAAGTCTAATTTAATCCACTGTTTCTTTGCAGGCCTCTCTACTGCATTCTCTGCTCTGGATTTTTCTTGAGTTATATTTTTGCTCTGCTAGTGAAAATTGCTGTCTTCTTCATTTTTCTTGCCATGTTTCTTTTATTACATGCATTGCCTTACCAGTCTATGATCCTTAAAAGGCAGATATGATAATTAAAAGGAATAAAATAATTAAAAGTAAAAACATGCAGATGGTTACTAATACAAAACAGTTTAACTGTTCATTACAAGTAACAAAAGTCAGATCTACTTTATGCCACTTACACTAGAAAAGTTTGACTTTTTTTAAAAAAAATCTGAGCTTTCCTTTTTACAGCAGAAATTAAACAATATAAAGAAGAGCTTGTTGCTCTTAAAGGTGTGGATCCATGTGAATTATTTGAAAACCAAAGAGTGGACTGTGTTTCAACTTTCTAATGTAAAAAGCATTAAGCAGCTTCCTTCTCCATGGTGGGAACTCAAGAGAATTGTAGTCTCCGTATGTCTGGATTTACCCCAGGGAAAAGAGATTAAAATGAAGTCTTAACAAGGCCTAAGAAGCAACATGGGAACTGAATTTGCTAATTTGACATGAGCATGGATTTTAACTGGTCCTCAATTCTTGACCCATTGAACAACTTTCCTGCTTAAAATCTGCAATGCGGCATCAGCCCTAGGGCTTTTTCTCATATCTGTATTGCTGACCTTTCTTCTAGTACCTCAGGAAAATATGTCAGCATACTTTGCACTACCCTCATTGGTGAGCCCTATGTTGCCTCAGTAGTAAGCTGGAGAGTGGGCTGTTCTTTACAGTTTTAGTGCAAAACAAGTGAAGGAAAGTGATTGATGGCTTTCCCTGGGTGTCCTACCAAATGTCACACAGGCAACAGGATAAACATCCATGACCTCTCTTAAACATAAACTAGGCTGTGACAAATATTGTAGTTGGAACAGTTGTTTTAGTCACAAATCAAACCTTATTGTATTCCAAAATAACTTAGGAGCATCCCTAAAGTTGCATCTAAAAGAAGCCCAACCTGCAGCTGAATGTTTCCCTTTTGAATGTTCCATGTAAACTGCAGTAACTGTGCCACATCTTGACTTTTTGCTTGTAAACTATGTTTAGACACAGTTTGCACCTTCAGAAGGATTAAAGTAAAGATTGACACCTTTTGTTCCAGATGGGAAAATCACTTTCTAAAAGTGATGGCAAGAACAGGATCAAAATCATTCTCTAGAGCCTTATAACATTACTTGGAGTTAAGCCCTGATATTTACAATCATCTAGACTCTGCTAAAGTGAGAAGCACTGGAAGCAAGTATACTTATTCTGAAAACTGTCAGAAGTTTTCTGAAAGGAACAGTATCCAAATGGCCTTGATTGTAGCTACTGAAAAAAAAAATACAGGGAAAATGAATTCACCTATTTTATCTCTGCTAACTGATGCAGTAGATTTGGCATTTAAATTATAATGTTGCAAATACATGCTTCCTTGAGAGTCAGTCCCTTTGAATGCACTGGATGATGGACTTCAGCAATAGAAATTTGTTCCAGGCTGTATGATCACTGTATGGGTTTGCAAACTTGTATATACCTAATTAGGAATAAAGTGAACTTGAAAGAATTTCCTTGTTGAAGAAGGTTTAAAAAGGAATTATTAGGAGACTAATAGAAAGTGAAGTGTACAGTCATTCCTGAAGCCAAGCCAAAGCAACCATGGAGGGACATAGTGGGCAATTGGAAAAAATGGGTATATCCAGAACAATCTCAGGTAACCAATAGAAGCTGGTTAGTTCTCAGACCTTGTCTGAATCATGCAAGATGGTCTCTATAACAAGATTTATATCAAAAGAGAAGGAAAATGCTGCTCTTGAACTAAACTAGTTACATTTGAATGCACTCTGCAGTAGGCAGAGGAAGAGATGAAGTTGATGTCATAAAGATATGCCTTCATGACAACTTCCTGCTGTAGTTACCAAAATGGCTAATCTTAGGGCCAAAACCCTAATCTGTACTTGTACCTTTGGTTTTTCCTGCCTAAGTGTACAACCTTGCTCTTTTCCACATTAAATTTCATTTTGTTGGATAGGGCCCATTGTTTAAATCTATCAAGATCTTTTTGGATCCTGAGTTTGTCTTCTGGGGTGTTAGCTGTTCCTGTCAGCTTAGTGTCATCTGCAAGTTCCCCTTCCAATCCCTCATCTAAATCATTTATGAAGATACTAGCTGATGACCCGGCATTGCCCGGGTATAGTCGGGGCTGACACTATTAGTAGCTGTATATGTGTTGGTTTTCCTTTCCTTTCCTTTCCTTTCCTTTCCTTTCCTTTCCTTTCCTTTCCTTTC
>JANHJO010001967.1:711820-722682 GCA_032468235.1 Pseudoxyrhopus heterurus | reverse complement strand
GGTTATTTATAACCTGTGTTATTCTTTAAACCTCTCAGACTTCCGTTACTCTAGGGTTATTTTTCAATACCCTGACAAAAATGTACATGTTTTCTGCCTAGTTAAAGATTAGATTCATATTTTTATGCAGGCCATGAGCAGCTTCTTCTGTTCTGTGAACTATTTTCCCCCCAAACTCTTCATAAAAAAATATTAAAATAGCTAGTTGTTTATGGAATACTAGGCAGCTGATTCCAAAGCTTTGCAGATCCTGCAAAGTCCTTAACTGTGAACAAAAGGCACAACAAAAGAAAATAAAAGGGATCTATAAAGTGGCATATGGGTCCTAGAAATAATTTACCAACTTTTTAATAACTGCAGAAATTCACTTAATAACTGTGGCAAGCAAAATGAGGGGAAATGCACTTAACAACTGTCTTGCTTAACAACAGAAATTTTGGACTCTGTTGTGTTGTAAGTTGATGACTATCTGTAGTCTAAGATGAATCTCCAATTAGCTATCACTTTTCCATAAATAAAGAAGAATCTCCTTGAGCCACCATCTTTTATAAATCACTTCCCATCAAAGCAGAAACTAATAGGAACATGGCAATGAGGAATTCTAATGAAGCAGTGTGGTCTAGTGGTTAAGGCTCTCAGTTTAGAAGCTGAGAGACCATGAGTTCTAGTCCCACTTTAGGTATGAAAGCCCGCTGGGTGAGTTTGGGCCATTTAATCTTTCTCAGCCCAACCTGCTTCACAGGGTTGTTGTGAGAAGAATAGGAAGAGGAAGTTGTATCAGGTATGTTCACGGCCCTGAATTATTTATCAAAATAATGAAAGCAGATAAAAATATAAACAAACAAACAAATAATGAAGACTCATAATTACTGTTTTTTCAGGGGTCAGGATGATTTTTGAAGCTCCTAACGCAGCTGTTGATTGAAGATTAAAAGACATAACAAAGTTTTGCCTGTTGCTCCAGGCAAAGGATAAATTGTCTCCTTCTTTATTCCATTTTCATTAACTAGTTGGACTGTCAAAAAAGACAGAACTGAAAGGTAGGCAAGTTTCCACATGTGGGTTTGTCCTCCAGCACTGCAACCTGAAGTAACTGATGGAGGAATAATGAATTGGCAATAATCAGTGAATACTGAATGCTCTTGTTTGGGATGGGAGACGATGGCCCCTTTATGACCTATGGATTTCAACTCCCAGAATTCCTGAACTGGCTCAGGAATTCTGGGAGATGAAGTCCACAGGTCATAAAGGGCCATCGTCGCCCACCCCTGCTCTTGTTTATAATAGGCATCCAAGAGAAGCAAGATTATTTTCTCCTCAATTGCAGCTCTTAAGAAAGTTTGCTTTATGGGAATGGTGAAATAATAGTAAAGTTTAAATAATTCCCATCTCTTCTAACTGCTTGATTCTTATTTTTTATGCATTATAATGATTTATGTCAATCTTTCATAATTAGCCTCTCACTACTGCCAAAGATTCAGCCTTTATCTCCCACTCCTTCTGAGTAATCTCTAAATGGTTCTACCATGGATGTGTGAATTTTCATCTGTTGGAGATATTTCTACCATTTATATTGAATAATTGGACAACTCTTGGAATGGCCTGTTGGTAAAAGCATTTAGGTCATCTGTCCTTTTCCTTGCTTGGGAAAAAAAAAAGCATGTTTGGCCAAGGGGCATTTTGTACTGAACTCTGATGCACAGTCCATTGTAATAACAGTAAAGTTTAATGATGCATGACTTGGAGAGACTGACAAATTTCCAGCCAA
Source organism: Pseudoxyrhopus heterurus (assembly GCA_032468235.1). NCBI lineage: Eukaryota > Metazoa > Chordata > Lepidosauria > Squamata > Pseudoxyrhopus > Pseudoxyrhopus heterurus. Next base: position 720,914 of record JANHJO010001967.1, on the reverse strand, counting down.
AGTATTGATTCCAAGAGAATTTATGAAGCACATTCTGTCATTACAGTCCATTTTTGGCTGAAAGAATCATGTAAAATAGATTTTTAAATGAGTGGTAATAGCCAGACATAAAGGAGGTATTGACGTGTGTCATGAAGGGTAAAATAGCATGCCAGGTAAAGGCATATAACAAATTGAAAACAACAGCATTGCAACTCCCTACAAATGTAAAGTTGTTTTTAGATTTTAATCAACCCTTTGTTTCAGCGCATATGAATTCTGCCACCTACATAAAAGAGTAATTTTTAACAAAATAATTATTTACAGTTTGATTTCAAAACTTGACATTTAAATATGAGTCTCTCAAACCCACATCTCACTCATAGACATATTAATCAATATGTATCATGTATTACATTACAAAAAAAGATATTTGATTTTATTAAAGGGGGAGAAAAAAGGACCCATTTTACTTAGTTGAGCAATATGTGAAAATTATTAATTTGAGTTTTCAACAAGATTGTGCGGAGGTTGAGGGAGATTAAGAATTGAGTATGTCTCCAGTATTAAACCATATGATGTGACAGATTTTTTTTTTTTTTAGAACTGATGAGAATTGAAAGAATACCATTGAGGAGGGAGACTAAGGCGGGGAAGCTCACACAAAGCTGGAAAAAAGAGAGAGAAGACAATAACTGGTTGGGTTGCTAAGGTTTTACCGCAAAGTAACACTGCATTTTAATTGCATTCCAGCCGTCTCTTTTTGAACCAAAGAGAGAATAAAGGTCAACTAGGTCTGGCTGTGTTACGGCCCCTGCATAGTCCGGACATAAATATATCTTCCTTGTACCCGAAGCACCATGAGAATCGGTTAAATCCTCCTTTGAGTAGCTGTTTTTTAACAATTCAGAAGTATATCAGCTTGATAAAGAGAGGAAAAGAAGGGGAGGGGGTTAAGGGAGAGAAAAAGCATGGTTGAGGCCGACAAATTCAATAGATTTCTTGGTGTCCTAGTGAAAAACCCTTCTTGGTTTCAGTGGTCATGGGAATAGGATTTCTAAGTTATTCCATTTGCCCATCCCAGAAAGAAGTTAGAAGTCCAGAAAAAGGTTCTTTGGCTAAATTAATTCTTGAGAATTAATTTAAAAGTGGGGTTTCGAATAATGGAACTGGGAAAGGGTTATTTTTTTTTTTAATTTTTAGCTTGATCTTGAGACCTGCTTTAAATTCTAGGAGCTAGTTCTTCATTATGTAAAAGTATACAATACATCTGAATTAATCAAACCAGCACATACATGTTTTTGTTTTTCTTCTTTTCAGGCTACAAGAAAGATTTTTGGTTTAAGAACTGGCAATTGAGGAAAAACCTACAGCTTATTTTAAAGATATGCAGCATTTCAGAGGAAGAGCCAGTTTGGTATAATGGTTAAAGACCTCAGTCTAGAAACTGTGAGACCTTGAATTCTAGTCCCACCTTAGACACAAAGTCAGCTGAGTGACCTTGGGCCAGTCACTTTCTTCCAACCCTACAAAGGTGGCAATGGCAAACTATTTCCAAAAATACCCCAAAACCTTGCAAAGAAAACTATATGGACTTGTTCAGGTGGTCACTGGGAGTCAAAATTGACTCAAAGGGGTATACATACTGTACATACATACATATACATAAACTTATTTAGAATGCTTTCAGTATAGTTACAACCTTGAGAACTAGCATGTAAAATAGGCATGTAAAATGTTAAAAAAAGGCATGTAAAGTACCCGAAATGAGATTTCTATTGGAATGACCCAGGAATTGTTTCTCAAGGCTCCTGTTGGTTAAATGTAATGTTTTAGTTCATCATAGTAAAGAATATGGTATGCTTATCCTGATACATTGCTACTTCAGTCTGATATAACTGCCCAATGTCATTGGGAATTAAGCAGCATAGAAATTTAATACATTATTATAATTATAAACTTTTATTCATTAAACATGAAACTCAGTCAACTGAACATTTAAAAATGTACCACAAATATCATTGACTGGCTCTGATGGTTGATAGGGGTTGCTGTCAGCATCCTAGGTATTCTAGTTATTGTTGTTGTTATATATTTTATTCATTAAACATGAAACTCAGTCAACTGAACATTCAAAAATGCATCAAAAATATCATTGACTGGTGCTAATGGTTGATAAGGGTTGCTACCAGCATCCTAGATTGTTGTTGTTGTTATTATTATTATTATTATTATTATTATTATTGAATAACTACTAATTAATTTTCCATGAACGTATTATGCAGTGTGGCAACACATCAAAAATGTTGTGGTGACCACAGTATATTTCAATCACCTATAGTACCAGAATAGTTTGGGAATGAGAGCGAAAATATTCCATAACAGAGATCATGAAAAGAGAGATTCGTAGTTTTTATATAAAAGTTACTGGATAGCAAAATCATCTGTGATTTGAAGCCTACATGATAGCAGAAACCATTTTATTTAAACATAACTTTGTTCCATTATTACGGTTAGAATAGCGGGGTTTTTCTCTCTCTCTCTTCTTTAATAGCTTTTTTAAAAGATCAAAAGTGATCCCTGATCATGAATCTCTTCATCTGTCATTGATCTAATTCCTGGTTGCTTTTCTACTACAGTGTTTTGCCCCTATTATTGGATAAAAGTTCAGAAATAAGAAAGAGACCAAAGAGAAGTAAATGTCATCATTTCCATTTTGTGCAAATAATTGGAGTTAACACTTGCCTGTTTCAGATGGGACTTTCCTATTATGTTTTTCTTTGTTTTATGTGGTTTGAGCCTTTAAATCTTCACCCTAATTTTTATAGACAGTACAAGCCTGACAAACAAGGAAACATATTAGTTCGTGGCTTCAGAAGTTTCTATCATCAATATTTTGTTACATTTTAAAATTATACTCCATGGACCATTTCCCTTTAGTTCATATTCTCCTAGATATGGTCAGTTTTAGACAGGCTACCTCTCACATCTTTGTGGTGAATCTGGCTGTAGAAATAAGACAATCCAAACTGTAAATTGAGATGTATGTAATTAGCACAGTGGACTGCAACAAATCAAGTTTGTTCCAATAGAACTGTCCCTTTTATCAGGATGGTAATGACTGAGAATAGAGGGAAATGAGTCAATTTAATGGTATATTAGATTTAGCAAATAAGCTATCCCCACCATTGTTAGGCCATTTGATGACAGGCATTCAAAAAGTAACTTTGATCACCGACAAGACCCCACAAAAGAACTGTATAAACCATGATAAATACCTATAATTAATATTCTCAAGTTATTTCTGACCTACAGCAAAGAAATGACTTCACACAGATCAGAATTTTTCAAGTTGTTTACTTACCAACCCCTACTGCTCTCCGTGCTTTCAGGCTCTTTGCCACGCTAGACATTTTTTTCTTTCTTTTTTCTAATGTACCAGCATACAAATTGTATGTACAAAAGGGTATTTGTAGTATAAGTGGTTAGTTTTTGCGTTTGAATAATTATAGCAATTGCAGATGAAAAGTGGGTAATTGTGTAATAATAATTGGCCATTTCTGCAAGTCATTTGGGTGTTTTTTTGGCCTAGTTGGTGGTTGCTAGATAAGCAATTGTGCAAGGTGGCAAATTAAGTAACAAGTGGCATTGAAATGTAGGCCCTGTGGCTTAGAGCTTCTAAGCATTTCATGGCTTGCATTGTTTAAGACAAAAAGCTGTCTGTAGCAGAGGTGCCAATTCTAAGGCTATTGCTGAGTCTATGGTAAAGATCAGTTGGATAAGAATGTTTCTAAAATCTGGCAACATTTTTGAAATCAGACTGAAATCAGCCTATTACCATTGATAAAAGTTTCCTGTAGATTTGTTCATCAGAAGTAATCGCTGCAAATAACTTCCTTCCTTCCTTTTTCTTTTTTTCTTCCAGAGACATATTAATGCATCATTATCAGAGTAAAAGGTAAATGCATCTTTACTCAAGGTGAAGGTAAATCCAGATTCCAATAAAAGAATTCTCTTTTGTATTTTGGTGTTCACAATATTAAAAGGAGACAGTTATGACTTTTTCCAGACTTGTCCTTCAATACTGTAGTAGCCAAGTGTCTAGACTCTGTAGCTGACAATCTGGCCAACATCTAGCATATCAATGGATAAAAGGCAATCCTATGTCTGAAATGCAGGACATGGACATGTAGTGGACTCATACATTAAACTTAAGCCTTTTGAAATTGTCTTTTACAACAGAACTGCTAAGATTCATGCCATTTTGAATTTTCCTGACTATTCTCAGTCAGTCTAAGGAAAATAAATTGGTTTTGATTTTTTTTTTAGACATTAAATGTAATTAAAGTTTCATGGCCAAATACAAATGTTAGCTTAAAGATCTCTGAAGAGTGTGCATGTCCTCTTTTACAACTTATCCAGAGGCATACAGCTACCATGTAGAGCAGGGTAGCAGTTTTGGGAAGCCAAGGGCTATATTTAACATTCAGGAAGAAAGGCGAAAGACAGCTGGAAAATTCTGTTGTTTTATTTCTTGTTTTGTTACAATATGATATGCTTATGTTAGGGCTTGTCTTGAAGATGTCGTATTCTAAAAATGATGGAAAATTCTGTTTGTTTTCAACAGCCATGATCTGAAAACTTCCAAAGACCACATTCAATCATGGATCACAGGCTCAAAGCTCCTTTGTAGTGTGAAGGTCAACATCAAACCAAATGTTAAAGATTTGTACTTTCTTATTTATATCCTGCTTTTATTATTTTTACAAATAACTCAAGGCAGAGAATATACTACTCCTTCCTCCTTCTATTTTTGACACAACGACAACCCTATGAGGTAGGTTGGATTGAGAGAGTTAGTGCCCAAGCTTAGTGTCCAAGGTCACCCATGGCGTTCATGCCTAAAGTGGAACTAAAACTCACAACCTCTTGGTTTCTTGCCTAGTGCCATTACCACTAGATAAAATGTTCAAAACCATCAGAAGAACTAAGTTGAACAGCCTCTTTCACAGAAAAACAATTCATAAAAGTTGAAGTCCAATTTCGCCACAGCCTTATTTTTAAAGAGCAGCTGTGTAATCCATAAGAATATTGGATTTTCCCTATTATCTCCTAAATGAAAATGTTCCTTTTGAAGAATAATTTGAGCCCCCTGGTTGTCAAAATCCTTTCTTATTCATTCTAGCCAGCTCAGTTCTATATTTTCTTCGTCTGACACACCTGATCCTTCCTAAAGTCCTAGACTATCTTAGAAATAGGTAGGGACCTTGGAGGTTTTCTAGTCCAGCCTTCTGCCTAAGGCAAGAGTCCTTATTCCATGGTTGTCCAATCTTTTCTTAAAAACTTCCAGCAATAGCAATAGCACTGTATTTATATACCGTCTATCAGGGCTTGCAACCCTCTCTAAGCGGTTTACAATGTCAGCATATTGCCCCCAACAATCTGGGTTCTCATTTTACCCACCTCATAAGGATGGAAGGCTGAGTCGACCTTGAGCCTGGTGGGAATTGAACTTGCTAAATTGCAGGCAATTGGGAGCTAATTACAAGCTTCTCTATCTGCTGCACCACCAAGGCCCCTTGGTGCTCATAGCCATTAGCTGGATAGAATAACAGAAGAAGAGAGTTGGAAAGGACTTTTGGAGGTCTTCTAGTCCAACCCCCTGACCAGCACCTAGACTATCTTGACTAAGAATATAAATTTAATAAATAAATGAGGATCTGGTTTTATTAGGATGAGGAAACACCAGGAAGTCTCGAAACTTTAGTCAACTAAAGAAAAACAGGCATAGCAAACTTGAATTCTAAAGAATTCAACTCAAGGCAGCTCATCTGATCTTGGTATCTTGTATATCTTGGCAAGTAAAGAAGGCGCATGAATATCAAATTATTTTGTATATTTTCATAAAAGCCCCAGCTGCATGAGGCAATTACTCCTGTTGAAATACACAGTTAAGTAAGTGTGAATAGCTTATATCCCAATCCAGAAAAAATAGAGCTAAGCCAAACTTTTAACCTTTTTTCTTTTTTCTTTACTGCTTTTCCTTAAGAAAAAAAAGACCACCTAGCATTCTCTTCTTTATAGATACTCTTTTCTCTTCCCTTTGGGCAAATTCACGGAAGGGCCTCCTAATTTCTCTGGCCATAAATTTATCTACATCTCTTGAGAAATGGGCACAGCTGGGCCAAAATATTTTCTGATGAAAATCAGAGGAGCAAATGGAACTCACCCATTCAAATCCAGTGGACTTTCAGCACCACTTTTTGCCCACCATTTGCCTTGTGAGCCAGAAGTCCCTACAAATGTGCCTTTTAATGTATGCCGTAAATTATTCAATTTCTAACGATCTGCTGTTTGGTAGCAACCAAAAATAGTTGAGAAGGTTGCTTCATTTTCCATCCTATTTTGGCTGGTGCTATAGACAGGATAACTATCTAACCCAGGAATCCCCAAACAGAGCAGTATGAGCCCTAGAGCAAAATAATTTCTCTCAATCTTCCTCAAACAGTATGGGAGAACTGAACTCCCATTGTGGCCAACTCACCGCAGTCTGCTTGCCGCGGGACAATTCACCGCAGAACAATTCAACAAATACAAAACTTAAATTAATTTTAAAGGAATTAATTTTAAGTTTAAAAGGAACCGTGGCCAATAATACTGTAATAAAGAAAGTCAATGCAGAAATACAAGAGTTACAATGAGTTCAATGAAAATGTGGTCACCAATAATAAAAGTAACTGAATGAATTGATTAATACAGCATTGAATTGTCTTGTACCAGGTTGTCCCATGATGAATTGGCCATGGCGAGTTGGCCATGATGAGTTGGCCATGGCGAGTTGACTGCATCTAATTGTCCTAACCCTCCTGAATCCGTGGCTGGATTGTTGGAATGGAGCTCCCTTGGTTCCTCGTTGATTGCGAGAAATTATTCCAGAGATGAAGGTAGGTAAAGTGCCTTCACCATTACCATTTTCGGCAACAAATGCAACTCATGTGCTCTTCTGGGATGTGAGCAACAGTTGCTGCCAACCATTTGTTCCAGCCTGACCAATGTAGAAACCAATTTATTATAAGCACATAAAGAACCCAGTTACTTTTCTGTAGGAGGACAAAGGTTCCTTGAAAACATGGCCCTGAATTTTTCCCTCAGGGAAGAGGGAACAAGAGACTTTAATAGCTTAACAGGTATAGCTGTAATGAACACATGTACCAGTGTTTCTTTTAAAAAAACAATCCCACAATCCTTTTAAGCACTCTTTTCCTTTTTTTATAAAATTCTAAGAGTATTGTTGAGTTTGGCTTTGTTAGATAAAATTACACACAACCCCCCTGTATTATATTATTATTGATGATCATCGCACAATCAGCCAGAGGTTCAGGCTGGGTTTGGCATTTTTGTGTACCTATCGAGTCCTTACCAAGGACCTGGGTTAGGCAGATTTGGATGTTTGATGGTGTTACAGACATCGTCGCAGAATGGAAGCTGTTCCAAGTAAAGCCGCCTCCTGCAATTGACTGATGGCGAATTTGTGAATGCCTCTGGTGTTCAAGTGATGCTCCAGTTGTTTTGGGATTGCGCCCAAGGTGCCTATTACTATTGGTACTACCCTTGCTTGCCTTTGCCATAATCGTTCTATTTCTATTTGTAGGTTTTTGTATTTTGTTATCTTCTCCAATTCTTTTTCTTCTAATCTGCTGTCTCCAGGCACTGCCACATCCACTATTTTGACAACCCCCCCTGTATTATTATTATTATTTACTTTATTAATATTATCATCATTATCAATGATGGTAATATAGCATCAATCAATCAAAGTAATCAAGTCTGTTACGCAAGTGACTGAAATTACAATCAAGTTACAGTCATGTGTTTGCACACATTCTTGAGAATAATCCCTATTTAACAAAGGCTGCAGTTCTGAATAACTACTGAGTGCCAGCGCCAGTGAATTCATTGTGGCTTCTTTATGAATAAACTGAAATAAGATTGTTTATTCTTTAAATGTGTTTGGAATTATGGCGATGGGAAACAGTACTAGATTCCAGGATCAAAATCATCGATAGCTTCACTGTCCTAAATCAGATTAGACGCCTAGGGTTTAAAAGTTTTAATCCTGGTTGGGGATGCCAGAGTTTGAATTTGGGATTTCCCACAAACAAGGCATTGTTGGAAAAGCTTTGGTTCGGCTCTACCAAAACCATGTAGCTGTGAATTTGGGGATCTAATGGAACCTGCATTTGGAAAAGTTCTGATCTTAAATTTCTTGCTTTGCTTGGATTCAGCGCGCAAATTGAGGGTTCTCCTGAATCAACACTGACAGTTTTGCAAAATTCATTCTTGTGCATCATTTGTCCCACTTCCTGAACTGGGGGTGGAGGTGGGAGTCATTCATGCCTTAGTTACTTCCCACATGGATTACAGGTGGTCCTCACCTTACAACAGTTCATTTAGTGACCGTTCCATGTTACAACAGCACTGGGGGGAAAAAAGACTTAGGACTTAGTTTTTCACACTTATGACCATTGCATCATCTCTATGGTCAAAATTCAGATACTTTCTAACTGATTCATATTTATCACAGATCATGTGATCCCCTTTTGTGACATTCTGACAAGCAAAGTCAATGGGGAATCCAGATTCACTTAACAACCGTGTTATTAACTTAACCCCGGGGGTGATTTCCTTAATAGGAAAGAAAGATTGCAACATGGGGCAAGGCTCACTTAAGAACGTCTCTTTTAGCAACAGAAATTTTGGGCTTAATTGTAATTGTAAGTCAAGGACTACCTGTCCTACAATGCAGTCTACATGGAGTTGTCCTTGAAAATGATCCAGGAGCTTCGACCATTCCAGAAAGCAACACACACAAGTAGTTATGGGCGCCCTTCACTATATCCATAGAAGACCTCTGTTCTGCAAGTTGCATTGCTTCCAAATAGGCTTCCTGATGCTACTCAAAGTGCTGTATGAAGCCCTATATGACATAGGATCAGATTACTTGCAGGACTACCTGTTGCAGGGAGCTGCAGTGGCTCAGTGGTTAGAACAGAGTACTGCAGATCAGCAGTCTGGCTGATCGAATCCCACCAGCTCCAAGGTTGACTCAGCCTTC
>JANHJO010001967.1:622150-633988 GCA_032468235.1 Pseudoxyrhopus heterurus | reverse complement strand
TGCCAACCTAGCAGTTCGAAAGCATGTAAAAATGCAAGTAGAAAAATAGGGACCACCTTTGGCGGGAAGGTAACAGCATTCTGTGTGCCTTCGGCATTTAGTCATGCCAGCCACATGACCATGGAGACGTCTTCGGACAGTGCTGGCTTTTTGGCTTTGAAACGGAGATGAGCACCACCCCCTAGAGTCAGGAACGACTAGCATGTATGTACGAGGGTACTCTTACCTTTATGTTATATCTATCTACCGACACTTTAAACATTATCATTTGATGGCAACTTTGGAAGGGCTTTGGGGACCAAACTGAAAGATGGCACAGGAGCTTGTGTGAGCTTGATTTAAAACCTGAGCATTCACAAAGTATCTTATGTAAGCACTCTACTGTAGAACCAGAGATATTGAACTCATAATGGCTTACTAATTTAATGACAACCTTTCTAGTACAGTTTGTTTGTTTGTTTTGTAAATAGGAGTGTCTTTGATTAAAAATCTGTAGTTAAGCTGGAGCTTATTCAAAGGTGGTTTTCCAAGAGGAATAACCATTTTTTTTAAGAACTGAATTCTAGGACTAGAACATGGAAGCCACTTGGGTTGGATCAACCAACCCATTTTTTGTCTAACTCAGCCACAGTGCCTCTCTGGAATTTGAAAAGTTCTTAATTTACCTTGCCTATAGAGTTGAACCAGCATTATTCCTGCATGCAAAGCACGATTACATGTTTAAGGAAGTGGATATGGCTAAATATCTATTTGCTTATTTATTTAAAGGCATGCAAATAGTTCATGAGTTAAAAGTAAACCTGCTAGGAAATAAACTAATTAAGGATCATGATTAGCTGACCAACAGCCATTTGGTAGGAGAAAATGGACCACATGAAAAATCCATATCATGCTGCTTCTTGTGGGAAAGCATCTGAACCTTTTCTTTTTCTTTTTTGGCCGAGATGTCTAGAATTACTTCCTAAAAAACATACTGATTGTAATCCACTGCCTGCATCATGTTCAATTTGTTTCGCTAAAAAAAATGATGTGGCTTGGGAGCCACCTGTTCCAGCTATTGATAAAATTTTCTTTACTTTAAAAAAAGATCTCAAGAAAAATTAAAGTAGCCTGTTGTTTAACAGAAATCTTAATCAGCCATAAAAACCCAGCTGCGTCCATTTAAAAATACAGCTCTGTATTAGCCTGGATGACCTTGTAAAAAGGCTTTAAGACTGTAGTAGTCTTTATCTCTGGAATGATCAGCACAGATTCTTATTTTTCGTCTTCCCATCCTTCTCCAGGGTGGCATAATTGGGCTGTTCATGAGAAAGCCTTTTTTTTTTTTTGCACAAGTCAAGAAATATTATGACTTTGTATATCACTTATAATTCCTATTCCCATATCATCCTTTTGCTCTTTTCATGGTTTTTCCTCTCACAGATTAAAAAGAAAAGTTAAGGAAAACTACAGTAGCTTCCCAGTATATTTAGATTAGTAATGCTGGCCATCGTCCAAGTGAAAGTACTTTGGATTAGTCTGGAAGGACAGAGATTTAAATATCTACGGAGAAGTAATGCAACCAGTTAATTTACATCTACGTTGCTTCACTTGTGAAGCACATCAATAATATTATTCCACTGCCATCCAATGCTTTGCAACTTTTCTAAATGCCTAATACAGAAGAGAAAACAAACAAACCAAAACTCGGTTTGCCAACTCCGATCAAACATAAATATTGTGGGCATATGTTATTTCACAGTTTTAAGCTCACTTGAATGATGACATCATCATTACTAACAAATTAACATCGAGTTTGCTTCTGCTGCCTTAATGTTAGATGCATTTCCTTGAGGGGGGGGGAAGCACAGTTTTGCTGGGAGAAAAGTGTAATATGTTTTACAGAAAAAAGAAAATGAGCATCTGAGCCCAGGTTTCATATAGTTTCTCCCTATTAGTAAATATTTTATTTTTTATTTTTTTATTTATTTTATTTTGTCAAAAACATATATAGTTATATAAAAGTGGAAAACATAGAACATGATCAAGAATTATATATAATTAATTAAGGGTAACACTAGGACAGGGACGGTAGGCACGCTGGTGCACTTATGCACGCCCCCTTTAGGGATTCTTCAGTATGGTGAGAGGTCCACAGTGGACAGCATGAGGTTGAAGTTGTGAGGATTTGAAGCTGAGACAATGGGGCCTGGTAGGGTATTCCAAACATTAACAATTCTGTTGCTGAAGTCATATTTTCTGCAATCAAATCTGGAGCGATTAACCTTGAGTTTATATCGATTGTTTGCACGTGTATTATTGTGGTTGAAGGTAAAGAAGTCATTGGCAGGAAGGACATTGTAGCAGATTATTTTATGTGCTATGCTTAGATCAGACTTTAGACGACGAAGTCTGAGACTGTCTAAGCCCAGAAGTTCTAGTCTGGTGGTGTAAGGTATTCTATTACGATTTGTGGAGTGGACTACTCATCTTATGAAGCCTGTCGGGGCTCGCTAGTAATCCTCGCCCCGACACCTCACTTCCGGGCCAGCGTCCGGCATTTCCAGCCTGCCGGGTCCCGCTAGCAGGGAATACCCCAGCTTGCCATCCACCCTGTTGGAGCGCCCGGTGCGGTGCCGAGCGCCCGGCATTTCCCCCCCTGTTAGCGCTGATCGGCTGGGCACTGATCAAGTGAAGCGTCCGGCATTCTGCTACGATGTCTCCCGACCTGGCACCCCGACTTACTGTGACTGTGGCACCCTGGCTCACTGCACGGACTTGCTGCACGCGCCGGTCAGCTGAGCGCCGCCCAGCTGGGCTGCCTGGCATCGCGCTATAATGTATCCTGGCTTAGCGCCAGTGCCCTGGATGTAGTGGATGTGGGTGTGGGACGGGGTATGGCTATGGGTGGCGGGCATCTGGATGTGGGATTCACACATTTGTATAAAGGCACGGTGCTTTGCACGACCGGGTGTTGCCGGTTTTACACATCATACGAGCATTAAGCTCTAGGTACCTGAACTCTGCTAAAGATTGAGTAAAGATCTGCACAAGGCTTCGGTTCTGGTCTCCTTTATTTCGTCGATGCAGATAGTCAGCACTGACAGTATCTCTGAACTGTTTCTATTGTGTTAATGTCCTATATATGGTGTGGATTCCAGACGGATGAGCTGTATTCAAGAATTGGTCTGGCAAAGGTTTTGTATGCTCTGGTTAGCAATATAGCGTTACCAGAGAAGAAGCTTCGCAATATTAGGTTAACGACTCTTAAAGCTTTTTTGGCAATGTTGTTACAATGAGCTTTGGGGGTTAAATCATTTGAGATGAGTATTCCTAAGTCCTTGTCAACGTGTGGATCATCAATGATATTCCTTCCATCTAATTTGTATTTGGCGTTCTGATTGTTTTGGACAACAAATTATCCCAAGAACAATTTCCTATGTGGCTTTTCCTGAGAATATTCAAAAATATACTATATGCCACCCTACAAAACTAAAGAAGAAGAAAAGAGAACTCCAGGGAATCCCAGGATATAGACTGGGGAGTTGAAATAGACATCCCTAAATAAGGCAGTGGCAAACTTTATTATTCTACCAAGACAACTACATGGACATCTTTATGAAGTCATCAGATGTAGATCTTGAGTTCAAAGGAGACCTGAGCTGAAATGAGTTGAGTTGACTTTCACCACATGGTCACTGTAACTGATTGACAAACTCTTTTCCTTTATGAGTTTCTCTATCCTTTTCCCAAATTATTTGAGAGTCCATCATCAACACACTTTGTGGCTGTAGATTCATGATGGGAAAAATATTTTCCTCCTTTGTTCCTAAGTGTGCTATCAAATCACTTTCTTGCATCACCTCCCAATCCTAGAAATTAGAATTTGTAATACCACAGGAAACAATATTTCTGGAACAGTGCTACACTGAGGCCATTTAAAAGATCTTCTGGCTCTCTGGGTGTCATAAAAAAGAATATCGCAGAATGTGGTAAAGAATTTCATCTCCAGATCTTTAGTGTACTTGTTCTTGCCATCTGGTACCCCATTTAAAGAATTTCTAATGGAGAAAAGGATAAAGAAGGAAGGAAATTCTCTCCCTGTTTTCTTTTAATTTTTCTGGGAAAGGATCTCTATTGCTTTATGAAACAAGTTATAAATTATTTGAACTATATGTTACACGTCTGTTTGCTTACTACTCTTCCTCCCTTTTATTCAGTTATAGCTGGAAATATTTGGAAACACCGTCTCACCTCCAAGAACTCCACAGTTGCAAAAGAACTAATTGGCTTAAGAACAAATCAGTTCTTTATGGACCAAGATTCAAAGATCAGCCAGTTCATCTGTGGACTTTTGAGTCTTGTATTTCAGGAATGCTTCTGAATTTCCATGAGCTCATAGATTAAACAATATACGTTCACATGTCAGGCATGAACACAACGGGCTCATCCCTGGCAGATATAAGGGTTTCAACATCCAAGAAGCTTTAATTGGAATTAATTACTATGAACTTTCTACTAGCAGTTGCATCAATTAATATGGAGGAGGCAGCCTTGGATCATCTAGAAGAAACTGTTGCTGATGCTCTTGGGCTGTCTGTCCAGCAGTTATTGTTTTTATGTTATCGTTGTTTTATAAGATGTTGTTTTTATAAGTTATTATAAGAGCATATTACAAATGCTCTTTTTCAAGAAAAGTAGTATCCAATATTGTATGGCATATGCCTATCTCTTGCCAAAATCTTGTAAATTCCAAATTTGTGAAACATGAAATAAACTTCTAGATCTCATAAAATCTTTACTTGTTTGCCAATGATTTCACACTTTATTTAAGACTAGCTGATTACCTGGCCTTGCTCAGTTTTTTTTTCTTTAAAGGAAGTATACTTGTGCCGGCATGTCCTGTCGATTGTTGATGTTGTGTGTGTGTATGATGCGTGCTTCTGTGTCTCTGATGGGTGTGTTAATGTCCTATCTTGTCGGCTGCCGCTTACTTTCTGTCCAGTGGTGAACTTTAAGCCTGGAGGACTTCAACTCCCAGAATTCCTCAGCCAGCAAAGCTGTTTGTTTGTTGGCAGTGGAGGCAATGGCACTGAAGGAAAAGCGGGTCAAGGTCAAAGGGCTACACGCAAGGTCAAAGGGCTACGCACATGGGCAGTGAATGTTTTCAGTTGTTTGGGTTTGTGTCTTCACTTTGGGAGCAATTTTGGGGGCCACAGACCCCCCAAAGGACTTTGAGACCCCTGCAGTGCTGATCTTATAATGCTCAACTGTGTATGTGCCAAGTTTCACCGAAATTGGTTCCTCCATGTAGGAGCTTATACAGCACATACACACATACTTACACAACCACACTTCTCTTTTATAGATATAGATTAGAAGGCTAGTCAATCTGTCACCTGTATGGTCATCCATTCTCAGCCTCTTTTTTTTGGCTTCTGGAATCCCTGGGATCATACAGCCCAAATCCGAGCGTCCATCACTCAAATTACACTAACATATTTTTCTTTTTGTGCAGATAAAAGTAAGGATTAAAACTGATGTATTAAGCTTCCATTATGTTTTCAGTAGACTTAGCACTTTCATATTCTACATGCTTATGCACCTATGCGCACCCACTCACCAACACACATACATTAGGACTTTATTTATTTATTTATTTGTATCCCACCTTTTTTTTTTTACAAATAAGTCAGCAAACATATCCAACACTCCTTCCTCCTTTAATTTTCCCCACAAGAATAACAGTCCTGTGAGGTACTTTTCTTTGCTTCTCAAACTTTGAACATTGGTGTATAAACACCTGAGCCACATTATGCACAGGAAACAACAAGCAGTTAAAACCCATAGGGCAAAACCCCCCTCAATCAAGGGTTTTTAGTGCCAGTATTGAAAGTTGTTGCGCACTTCCTCTTTTTTATTGCTACTTCTTTTTCCTTGATTCCTTCGACGAATTATTCTGCCTTGCCCCTGGATTATCTTTGTTCTATTTCTGCAGGAATGAAAATATTTGCAATATGTTTAATCAAAATAATTGAACTGATTCTAGAAGTAAAATTATACACAAGTTCACTGGTGATTATTTCTTTCCATCTCAATAGGATCAGAATTTTATCATTCATTCATTCATTTAGCTTGCCCATATACTCCTTTGCACAGTGTGATTTAGGATGGATAACATGAGGTTGTAAAAACAATAAAAACACTGCTAATACCACCCCAAAGTCTATTTAGACAGACATATTAATGGTATTTTCAACTATTTAAAATAAGCCAGGACACATTACAAATCTAACCTGTTTACAATTTTATTAAGAAATGGAAGCCTTTTACCAAATGCATATTGTATCTGAATACCCAAGCCTGGTTTTCATACTTTATATGGGAATTATTGACAAAGCAAAGCAATAAGTCAAAATATATTGTTGTTGTTCTTAACATTCATCCTGCTTAGCTGCAGAGTCCAATTATTTTGCACTGAGCTTGTTCAGTTATTAAAACTCACTAATCCATGGTGCAATAAGGTGTTGGTAAAGTACACATCATCAAGTTATCACAACAGCAGCTTATCTCAGAGCCTGATGCTGATTAGGGCTCAGATGGGTTGACTGGTCCAAGATTATTTTTGGCTTCCATGTGTAAGGAGGACGAGAAACTGGGTCTCTCTACCCTTGTAAGTACCTTGAATACGATACTATGTTGACTCACAAGAAGCTCAAATATACAATCATATTTCTTTATATTTCTTTTTTCCTTCAACTTCTATTCCACTCCAAACATAATAACTTCGAGTGACCACAATAAACCAATAAGAAAGCAGCAAACTCATTCAAATAAAGAAATAAACAACATAGTTAAAAACAATTCTCTCATAGCAATAGCATTTAGATTTATATACCACTTCACAGTGCTTTTACAGTCCTGTCTAAGTGATTTACAGAGTCAGTATATTTCCCCCAACAATCTAGGTCTTTATTTTACCCAGCCCGGAAGGATGGAAGGCTGAATCAACCTTGACCCTGGTGAGATTCAAACTGCCAAATTGCAGGTAACCGGCAGGCAGCAGAAGTAGCCTGCAGTACTGCATTCTAACCACTGTGCCACCGTGGCTCTCATAGCATATATAATACATACAGTACAATATTTATTTTTGAAATAAACAACTTTATACAGTTTGAGAGTCAGTTTGGTCTAGAGGTTGAGGCACCAGGCTTGAAAGACGTGAGTTCAAGTTCTGCCTTAACCATGAAAGCCAGCTGCGTGATTGGGGCCAGTCCCTCTCTCTTAGCCCAATTTATCTCACACAGTTGTTGTTGTGGGGAAAATAGATGGAGGAAGATGTGTTGGATATGTTTGCTGCCTTGCGTTATTTGTAAAGATAATAGAAGCAGGATACAAATAAATAAACACAGAGCAGAGAAAAGGAATAAGATACAGAAAGCCAAAGAAATTAAAGGCATGAGATAAATAAAAGAAATATAAATCTAATTTATATCAGCACCATTCATGGGGCAATAACACTTTATATTGCCCTTAAAAACCATTCTTGTTTCCAACATGTCCATATGTTTCTTTTATTCGTTAAACTTCTTGTTTTTCTTCTTCTTCATGAGGATCTCATCACCCTGATCCCCTTTTCATGCTTCCCCTCCTCTTGACACATTTCTTCTTCCTTCCTTTATTCACTTTTATGGTTTGATGCTCATTTATTCATTCTCTATAACCAATCATCTCAATGTTCTTTTTTGTACTGATCTCACACTTACGTATTCAGTCTTCACTTATGTGCTTTTTAAGTAACCCATAACTATTAAATCCAACAAATCTTCCATGTAGCAAAGTGGGCAGGAAAGCCATTTTTACTTATTTCAACATTCATTCAATCATCATAGCATGAATTTAACTCAACTCTTCAACGTATTGCCAACATTCTGATATACATAAATCCCTGAAATCTTTCTTCCAGCATTTTTTAACTTTGGTTTTATCCCAAATCACTTTACCACTTTTCTTTTTAATTTCACTTTCTGTGCTGTAAATTCATCATTTAGTCTTTTCCACTTTTTAAATACAATTTTATTCCATTTTTGCATTACTTCTTCTTTCTATGGTTACTCTCTTTGTAACTTTGGGTGTTTTTCTATACATATGATACAGTAAATTTCTCTCACTTTGTGCAGCATTCATTGTCCAATGTACATTTTTTCATCATCCATGCCTCTTTCAGCTCAGCACTTGACTTTCTTTTTTCATTCTTCCTATCTTTGGCATTCTGTACATTTCTATAACGATCCATAACATAATGTTTTTCACTCTGTTCCATGCAGTTTCTAAATACACTTTTCAAAGATCCACTTTCCAACCAGTCTTTGGAAAGATTAATTTTCTACTTCTTCATATAGGACTTTTCTCTTCCTGCAATCATTCAACTTTCACATTCATTTGTTTCACTTATTTCTTTTTCCTCTATGTCTAAAGGTAAAGGTAAAGGCTCCCCTCACACATACATGCTAGCCGTTCCCGACTCTAGGGGGCGGTGCTCATCTCTGTTTCAAAGCCAAAGAGCCAGTGCTGTCCGAAGACATTTCCATGGTCATGTGGCCGGCATGACTAAATGTCGAAGGCACACGGAACACTGTTACCTTCCCACCAAGTGTGGTTCCTATTTTTCTACTTGCATTTTTACATGCTTTCGAACTGCTAGGTTGGCAGAAGTGGGACAAGTAATGGGAACTCACTCTGTTACATGGCACTAGGGATTCGAACTGCCAAACTGCCGACCTTTCTGATCAACAAGCTCAGTGTCTTAGCCACTGAGCCACCACGTCCCTTCCTCTATGTCTACTTTATCCAAGATCTAAGCTTCGTACTTTTAGGAAACTGATTAAATTCAGAATGTCTTGTCACAAATGGGCCCTTTACTAATTCTCTCAATGTTTCATCATAATCAGTCAAATCTACATATCATGCTTGTATACCCATCGTTTTGTCATCTGTACATGGGAGTGGTCTCATGCTTGGAAGACATTCACCAATCACCATTAACATTCATTCTTGACTGTCTCTGAATGTCCCCACTCACTCTTTTCATACTCTTGTCTCATTCTTACGCATGTTGAATATCACTAAACAAGCATATTTTGCCCCAGATCACATTCATTCAGAATGGTACGCAATTTTTTTCACATGTCATCTCTGGTTCTTCCATGACTACCATTAATTGGAATATGCAACTATTTGTATTGAGATTTCACATGCAGATATTTTCATATTATGAAATAAGCCACCTTTGTTTAGTCTTGCACTAATGCAATGAATCTGGCAATCCTAGCTACTGTAAAAGTGTTTCTGCAGCTCCACTAAGGTGAAGGAACTTGGTTTGACTGGACCGCTAGACTGTTACATGGTTGTTCCACTGTACCTCGTCTGATGCTTCATGCACTTAGGAAGATATAAACAAGGATTTCACCAGATGTTCACAATGAGCTTCACCAAACATCATTCCAGCAAAGGTAGTCATTTTTTTTAAATATTAAGCTTCTAGTTTCCCCAGCACTTTGGATTTTTTTTTTCTTTTAATGGGGATCCAACCATCTGAGGGGGACAGGGAACCTCTAGATTGTTACTGAATCAGTGGGGTGCATTGCTGAGCAACAATAGGGTCACTTTCATGTGGATGCTGCAGCAGGCAAAGTCTTCCAAGGGCAGGGAGAGTCTGAATGTGAATTTAGCTAGTTTTGGATAAAGACGCCTTTCAGCGTCAATAAACACCATGAATGCAGCCACAGTAGAGTTACAACTTAATGAGATGAGGGGAAGTGCAGGGGGTCAGGCCTCCCCTTTGGGCCTCTGTCATGGTAATGAACTGGGCAGCCTGCAGCTGAAAAACTGCTGGAATTTTTATTTGCATTTCATTTAGTTGGAAGGAAATTGACCCAGATGGTCTACAAAGGCAAGGGAAGGCTGGCAAATAGTCCAGCCCTGCACACTTTGAGAAGGGCTCCCTCTTGTTTGCCCATCCTTTTCAGAGTCCGGGGCATAAAAGATTAAAATAGCGTAAGGGAATTGATTTCATGATTTTTCTTAAAGATAATTTCCCCAAGATTTCAAAAAGGACATTGGGGTTTTAAAAAAGCCACCCTAATTTAATCTGCCAGGACCTCAATAGTAATTAAAGGGAAGAAAAGCCAGGGTAATGAAGGAGGTGGTCATGATTTTTTTTTTTTTGGGGTGTTGCTGGTGGGAACTTTTCTTAATTAGGAAAAGCCCAAAAAAGTAATGATGTTAATAGAGACAACCATGAACATTTATTGCAGAATCTCCATAGCCATGGTCAGCTTTGATGATTAATTGTGAAAACAGCTGACTGTACATGAAAGCTTGAAATGAATTGCCAAGTCAAATGCTTGTCTGAAGAATATCAATGGTATTGTTACCCAAAGCTGTTCTTACGTAACTGCCACGGGGTTCCATACATCCATATTCTTATGCATGTTTTGGTCGTGCTTCTTGAAACAGATGCCTAGAGAGATGCAGATGAAATTAATAATCTTTTCAATGTAATGTTACAGAAGCAACGCCTTAGAAAATTCTGCTTATTTAGGTTAAGTGTACAATGAGATTTCGACGACTTCTCGGCCCGTCAGTTTTCTATGTCCGATCTAATCATAAATATTTAGCTATATATTCCATTTTTATACTGCTGTAATCCCAGGGCTGTGAATGATATAAATAAAAGCCAAAGTATCATGGCAAAACATTCACCATATAGTAATAAATAGTAATAGGCAAGAAAAATACAACCCTAGCATTGGCGTAATGAGCTATGAGTCTAGTGACAGTCAGTCAGCAGGCCTCTGCATTTTGTATCCACTGTTGGGTTGGGAGTAGTTCCCTCTAATGTAGAGTGTAGTACAGCAATCTAAATCTCCTAATAATGAGAGCATGAGTTACTGTTATAAGAGCCAATACAGTTCTAAATACGGCTGCAAGATGCACCAGCTGGGCAAACATTCCCCAGGCAACGGCTTTCACTTGCCCATTCAAGCAGAGGCAAGAGAGATTGAACTTCTGCAGGTAGACTCTGAATTTTAAAATTCCTCAACAAAACTGCTCTAGAAAAGCCATTAAGAGCCAGCTTTTCCTCAGGCAATTGGGGTCAGTCCCTCCTGGTTGTTTATATTATGGATCTTGGTCACTTTTTATATTCTGTATTTCACATTCATATTTACTCATTTTGTATGTTTTAATGTTATGTGGTTCTTTTCTGACTCATTGTTTTTGTTGTTGGATGCTACCCAGAATCACCTTGTGTTGGGTGGCCTTATAAATCCAATAAATAAATAAATAAAAAGTATTTTATTTAAATAAGTGATTGTTTGAAAAGTGTAGCGGCTGAAACAGTACTGGCTGAAAAATTAACATAACACAACAACAAAGAGGTCATTTTTCTCCCATGCGGCCTCTTCTTTTAGTAATATTTGCAATTTCCCTTACAACAGTAGAGAAATATTGAATATAGACATTTAAATTTTCCCAGAATATAAAACCAACATCCCCACAGCAACTCATTCAATTTAAAGTACTGATAGAACATTTCCTATTTTATAATGCCCTTCAAATGTTATCAGTTCTGATAGCAGGTTTATTAGACTTGCTAGAACTAACAACTTGCAATCTTCTAAAAATATGGACACATGAAAGGGTTGCCAGACCCCAGAAAGGCCAGTTTCAGCCTTCCACTAAAAAGCAAAAAGAAGAAAGGAGAGCAAAGCATCAGCTGCAGCTGAAGCTTTTAAACACCTCCCAACCCCACCCCTCCTCCTCCTCCTCCATATAGCATCATTTCACCTTTTTAAC
>JANHJO010001967.1:483775-505107 GCA_032468235.1 Pseudoxyrhopus heterurus | reverse complement strand
GTATAAGCCGAGGGTGGTTTTTTTCAGCCCTTTTTGAGGGCTGAAAAACTAGGCTTATACTCGAGTATATACAGTAATTCCTAAAGTATCAGAGGAAGTTTAAAATTTTTTATTGTAGAACACATTTTATATGAAATAAAAGGATAGTTCCTAACCTGAGAGTGAAGTTTATGCCATATGACTATCAAATTAATCTCTTGCACACAACACCAATTTCGAGTGTTTTGAGGTAGGTGGTATTCTTTCCATATCTGAGTAGGCCAACAAATGTTGCCTCTTGGAATTAATCCATGCAATTTTGCAAAGCATCTATGAAACAAAACACAATAATTTTTATGTGACCAGGAAAATTAACAAAAACCAAGTCAAAATCAAATATCCTTACATTAAATGTCTACAACAAGCTACCGGTAGTTGAAATAATACATTAAAAACACATTATTTTTAAATTTCCAGAAGAGATTTCTCTTAGTTCTTTCACCAATAGGATTATGTTTGGTGGGAATGAGAGCATGAGGTTTGTGTGTAGCTATTTCCATACATTGCAACTCACTGCTAAGGAAAACTAAGCTCGGTCACTTGCTAAAGTGGTTTTATTCTGAGAGGCGTTTGGCTTCCAAGCCTCACTGCTTGCTGGGGTAAGACTTATATTACTTGGTAAAAAAAATTCTTTGAGTCCAGGTTGTTGTTATATTTTCAACTATTATTTGTAATTAACAGCTATTATTATCTTAAGTAGAATTTTTAGTGAAAAGATTACTACAAATAAATAAGCCCCCCAAATCATTAGATGATAGACTCATTCTTTTATCCACAGTTGAATGCCTACTCCTTTCTTATCTATTTGGCAACACAGTTTTCACATATAATCTACTAGTATCGTGTTTTCTGCCTTTTTCATGCATGTGCCAAACTTTAAGGCAGAAGTGTATTAGATATTTATTCCAAGTTGATTTGAAATCATTCAGATGGCTATGGGAGTATTTAACATTTCATGAACACTGAAATACATGATATAAAGACTTAATTCAAATGCCAAGAGTAGCTTCACCTTCATTTGAATACCACTTAAGAAATAATGAATTATTACAATAGAAAATACAGCTCTCTAACAAGATATTGTGCATAACATTTAATATTAAGGAATTAAAATGTGGTTTTTAAAAATATATTCATGTCTTAATATATCAAGTTTAATATAACCATTGCAATTATAATTGATCCATTCATGTGTGTCAGCTTTGGCTTAGTGACAATGTCTTGTCATCTCTTGACAAATACAAACTATCAATGAGTCAATAAGTCATGGTTTCCATAAGTGCCAGGCAAAATATTTTATTTGTTGATTTGTTTGTTTGAATTTATTAGCCACCCAACTCTGTCAATGATTTGGCATACATAGCACAGAAAGCAAGCCTCATCAGATCGTAACAGATCCAAATGATCATTTCAATACTGAAGACAAATATTAGTATAGGAAACAAGAAAGACACCAAGTAGCATAAAAGAAAAACTTACCCAACAAGAAAAATCTCTCCAGCCCGAGACAGTAACCCTAAGCTTCCGTGTGACCCATGGCCTCCTGCCCTCAATGCCTTTTCTCCCTAGAGCAGAGCAAAGCAAAGGTTTGAGAGAGAGAAAATCCTACTAGAAATCCCATTAGAAAGAACGTTTAACCTATTTCTTCGTCCGAAGCCCCTATTGATTATGCAGAAAGAATATAATATAAAATATGTAAAAACTTTAATGAGCACAAAGTTTACATCTTATCTGACTATGAGTTCAATATGCCTATTAATATACCAATGGAAAATTCACATGGGGGGGAAAAACATCCGAGGTAACTTGACTTTTGGACAACTTTAGAAAAAAATCTATTTTTATATTGATATTCCTTTTTTTGGAGGGGGGGTTAGGCAGCAAAACAAAGACCCGTTGCTCTTAGGCTCCAGTAAACGCGCTAAATCAAAACAGAAAGATGCCAGCTGGCAAAAAGCTCTTTCTTGCTTGCTAAAGCAGGTTTTTTTTCAGCTCATTCAGTAGCCTGTGGCTAAGTGTAGGGTTTTTAATATGCTGTTTTTAGTATTTAATTCTCAATCAACTTCCCACCATAGATTTGCTGTTTCAGCTCAGATTGTACTTACAATCCAAATACATTTTATTAGATTTTATCCTATCCTTGCTACTCTTTTTTCTTTTGTAGTTATATGTGCTGGAAGAGATATCCATCTGGTTCAGTTCCAAGCCAGGAGAAAGACACTAGAAACATGGAGGCCGATTGGGAAGATGGTTTAATGGTGAAGCAGAACCACCAAGCACATGGGTTCTGGTGCAGCTGACCACATAGAGTTGAGAGTGAGGGGTATTTATACCTTCTCTTGGGCTTTGCACTTGAACTTCCTGTTCCTCTGCAAGAACATGTATTCTATTGGCTGCTGTCAGATTCCCATGGGGTCATGTAGGGGTTATGTAGGGGTCATAGCTGGCTCTATAGGTTGTCTGAGCTAAGTTTGGTTGAAGTTTCTGAGAGAGATGCAATGTCCTTAGGAGATTGTGCCACGTAGGGAGCTCTGTGTCTTAGTGGGTTAATCCTATTATGTCCTGAAGGGTCATGTCTTAATCCCTTCACCCTGGAGCTGAAGGTCTTTTGTTTTGTAGATAGGCTGGCCCAGTCTTTCTTAATGGGCACAAAATATCTGCTGGGCAGGGAGCTGGGGCTTTGAATTTCTGTGTCCCTTAAGATTTTTACTTTTCTTTTAGGGGAAATATTTTATCCTGCCTTTTTAAAATATATTCCTAAAAATATTTCACCCCTTTCACTAGGAAGGGGTGGTGGTGGCTTCCCACATTCTAATATGGCTTCTGTCTCTAAAAGAGAAAGAAACCAAGAAAAGCATAATGGTGGGAAATCTTAAGGCTGTGAATGAGCTTGTATAGGTATAGTTAAAGATGGGTGCTTTTGTACAGAATTTCCAGTGAAGTCAGTGGGCTTAATTTCACCTGGTGTGTTTCCTCTCACCTTACTGTACAGAGAACATTTGGCCAGTTCTGTCAATGCAGAGATATTTGCATTTCAGATATTTCTTAAAGCAATGAAGCCAATGAGGAATGGAGCTTTAGGATCTGCCTGAATCATTTGAAGAGAATGATATTAGCTAGATATAGTCCATTGTTCTCAATTTTGTTCTCCTTGAATTCATAGGCATTAAGTCAAATAAGTTTGATTTAGTAAAGGTAAAAGCAACAATTTTAGCTTAATCAAACCCTTACATAGTGTTGATTTTCCTGTAGGTAACTTTCTCACCATACCATGCCATAATATCAACAAACATTTGAAGGAATAGTCCTAAAGAATAAAATTGGATTGCAATTTGTCTCTCTGAATACCAGAAGGAATTTCTAACAACATTACTGAAGTACTCTTTTAGGAGTCATTGCAGCTAACAATCACCCCTTATTTTTATCTAGAGAAGGATGAGACTGTAAACGACATATATTCTTTTTCAGAGGGCAGATTTTCAAAATGAAATGTCTGTTCACAAGACAGCCAGTGTATAAACTACTTTAAAAAAAAACCCAAAACAAAATCCTGCAGTTACTGTAATTATATGGAGCATTTTACAAGCAACCAGGGACTTCTTTAGATAGATGAATGAAAAGTACTCGGTATCTAACACAGACTGCTTTTCGATCAAGCCTCTTGTTTTCAAAATAGTACGCTAGGACAAAGCCTAATTGGGATTTTTTTTATCACTTTTGATCTCACTTGGAGCATTATGAAGGAGAAAGAATTTCAAAGGTTTCACACCCAATAGGGAACTGAAGATTGTTATGCCCTTTTCTGCTTAAGCATTGTTTAATTTTTTTACCCAAAATGTAGCTGAGCTATTAATGTTCCATTATTCACATTTACCTGTAACTTCTTTATTGTAAAGAGCTCAGAAATTTTTCATATAATGAAACACTCACACACACACAGTGCATCAACTGGGTTAAACAGGCGATCTACATTTATTCCGGTCTTTCAAGTCAGAAGATATATTTGTGTAGAATTGTATGGGTCCAAAAAAGGTCCAAAGTACATTTGAATATTTTATCATTAAAATAGTTATCTTTTAAAATTATTACACATTTGTACTTAATTAGGACTTCTGTCTAAGAGGCAAAGGCTGTTTGCCTTTTTTAATGCAGAAAAATGCTTCTTTCAGCAAATATGTCAATAGCATGTAGAGCAAACCTATTCTTGTCTACTCAGAAAGAAATCCCATTGCGTCCAGTGGGACTTACCTTCAAATGCATCTATTTGGAAGCAAGTCTTACTGAATTCAGGAGAATTAAATGTTCACAAACATACCTGGAATCACACCATTAGACACTTAGCTTCAGAGGATGTTTCATCCTTTTATTTAAAAAAGTACAACTCTCTTGAAATATTATTGTTACCAGTAGTGGGTTAATATACATTAAGATTAATGTTGCATTGTTAAAAACACAGGACTCTGATATAAAGATTGTTTTTCTTCAAAAAAAAAAAATGTTCCAAGAGGCCAAAATCTGCTGCTGTTATTTCTTTTGTTATGTTATTTCTGGTGTGTGTGTGTGTGTGCGTGTGTGTGCGTGTGCACCTTTTCTTATATCTTGGGTGCTCTGATCTGAATAATTTAGTTTGGGCTTGGCAATAGTACACAAAGGG
This sequence comes from Pseudoxyrhopus heterurus, assembly GCA_032468235.1. Classification (NCBI taxonomy): domain Eukaryota; kingdom Metazoa; phylum Chordata; class Lepidosauria; order Squamata; genus Pseudoxyrhopus; species Pseudoxyrhopus heterurus. The sequence goes on along the minus strand of JANHJO010001967.1, from coordinate 500,414 downwards.
AAGCAACATGAAACAAAAATAATTAAGACAAGCCCAGGAATAAAGTTATGGTATATAATTTAGAATACTAGATCAAAAGAGCAAATCGAACAATTTAATTTAGACTATGAGTTTGGAAAAATATGTTTTTGCACATTTGCTAAAGAAGTTGTTCAAGCAGTTGAAGTAGCTAGGAAATTGATAAATTACAAGAATTCAGTCCAATGTTCCATTTTAATTCAATGCTTTAATTTTAAAAGTTCTTGTAGTTGTAGTTAAGAGTACAAGAATTTAACCCAATTTTTCTGCTAGAATACACTACAATTGAATGAGAATGTTTAAAATGCAGAATTTTTAGCACATCCATTTTTTTCCTGACCTATGAAAAAAATTATAAACTGGCATTACGATCAATGTTTCTTTCTTGGGGGTGGGGGGAGATGAAATTGTTGACAGATTTTTTTTATACCCTATAGTAGTCATCTTAAATCTTTCTCTCTCCCAACCTCATATGACCAAATATATTTTTAACAAGCACTTTTGTGAGCCAAGTAGTTGAGCTAAAAATGCCAGTCTTGGAAGAATAATTGAAATTTATTTGCTTGTCTCTCAGATAGTGAATCCCTAAAAAGTTAACCAAGTTTTTTTTTAAAAGAGCAAGCATATTAAAATTTTGTTGATGTTTCAACATCATAAAAGGAGTAGAATAGAAGAAGAGCTTAAAAAAAACCCAAAACATCAAGAATGCAATTGTATTTACCTCTTTCAGTACTGAACTTTTCCAATTAAAAATAGTAATTATAGTTTATAAAATCATATGTCAAATATGATCTTAAAAACAAAGTTAAATGATATCATAAATGAGCATGATAAAGTGGAAAAAAAAAACTCTTTCCACCAGAGTTTGAGATATATTATATACATATTTTCCAAATTTTATATCTTTTTAGTAGCCAAGTTAGATGTATAAATCCTAAAGCCAGGGCATAACTTCAGTGTTTCATTAGCAACAGCTATAACTGGCAAAGGAAAGGAAAAAAATCTACCGTAATTTGTAGAGGCTACACACTATCCCATATAAGCTATGATACAAGGAAGAAAAATACACTAACAAATACCATACTTATGAATTTGCAGCTTTCAAATTGCTTGGATGCTCATGTATCAAATAGCATAAATATGGAACTTGTGCTTTGGTTTTGCGTAAGAAAACAGCTGTTGCATTTGGGGGTGAGAGTAACATGAGAATGAGAATGCTGTTCAGGAATAAGCCTTGATTTTTGCAACATTTACCTCTGTCTTCTTTTGTCTAAGCATCTCAGAAATATTTAAGTAGCACTGCTATGCCATTATGTTCCCATTATGTTCGTTGTTCCCTTCTGTTTTTTTTTTTCCTATAACTTGACTGCTAGCTATCACAAATAAGGTTAACAAATCTGATGCTCATAAAAGAAACCAGGTGAGCTTATGAGAAAAGACCAAAGTATCATGCAAAGGTCAAATCTACTCCGTGCAGGAAGAAAGAAACGGTGTGTACAATTAAAGTGTAAACCCTGATCTGTAAGTACCAAACCTTGCCCCAAACTCTATGTTTGACTTTGTTTGGTCCTTAATGATGATACTGATTAAAATTATTACTAGCTGGACAAGGAAAAGTATGATAGATCTGTACTTTGGGCCACAGCATGTTTATTTTATTTTTAACCACCTAAATTGAAATATTTTATTGGAACTGTTCTTGTCAATATCTACCAAGTACTGTAATGAATACATGAACCAATGATATAGATTTATAGGGAAAAATTGAATTGGAATAATGCCTGAAATTGTTACTGGAAAAAATGATGTAGTTCTATTATTGGATAAAACTGGTTGGGGGACATTGTGATGTCTCAGCTGAGTAGGATCAGATTAACTCTGTTTGACCTACAGTTTTAGTAGTTTTTGCCAAATTCATCTTTTATTTATTTATTTATTTATTGTATTTATATGCTGCCCAACTCCCAAGGACTCTGGGCGGCTCACAACATAGATAAATACAACAGTAAAATATACATAAGTAGTATAAAAACAGTTTTAAAAGAGAACATATAACAATTCAGACATTCTGGACCTCACTAGATCTATCATTGTGAGGTCAACCATTCCAAGCCTGCCGGAACAGCCATCTTAATTTCATATACATAAGTACATACATACACATACATACATTCCCATACATATATTTCTTAGAAGTCCAAACTAAATGTTTAAACTGAAACATTTGATGAAGAGGGGGAAAAAACACCCCAGTAAAATAATATTAGCGTGCTTTTAAAGTTTAAATTTAAACTAAAACTTTGACTTACAAACTTCTTATTGGAGTGTTTGTAAATATTGAAAGATATAAGAGTTTCATAGCATGCATATCCTATACAATTTATATTTCTTAAAATAATATATAAATTAAAAAAAAATAACAGCCTAATTTTTAGTAAAACTAAATTAATTTATTTGTGGATCTTTTCCAAGTGGAGCCCTCCTCCCAAATTAAATTTTAACTCTTAAATTTGATTAACACGAGGGTTACATGTTTGTTTTGTTTATCGTTGTTACTGTTATGGAACAATGCTTTGCTCTTTTGGAAAGAGAATATTTTCACTTACAGAACAGGGCCGTGGAATATTCACCCCCACCACCACCACAGATGTTTTTCCTCACATCTGTCTACTAAGTCTTTCTTTGTTGACAAAATTACAAAGCAGGGGGATCTACCGGGAGAAATTGTAAGCTTGATGGATGGGTAAGCATTCCCATGATTTCTGCTTTTCCTGCTAATGCTGTATCCAAATTATTCTTGTCCCCTAAGTCTGCATTTCTTCCAGTCTGGGGGGACATGTGGGAAAAAAAGAGAGATCATTCTTAGAGAACATCCCCCCCAAAAAATCATATTGTATTTTGCAGGTAGGAAACAGTTTTCTTTATGTTAATGTTGGAACACCTCTTAACTACAATGAATCAGAAACACACATTCAAGACATTTAGTATTGCTATAAACTTGCCTCTTCACCTTTAATTCCTACTGAAAGATGCTTCAGAAATCTTGCTTCATAAACATGCTCAAAGCATGGTAAAAATTGAAGAATGAGACTCTTATAGAGGATGGTGCTTTGTTAATAACCTTCAAGTTGAAAGTCAATTAAAACAACAACAACAAAAGCGACAAATGGAATGGGGGTAAGCTAAAAGTCAGTAAAATTTTAAATCATGGGGAAAAATGTTCTATGCAACTATTTGAAAAAGGGCTAATTTGGATTACGTTCAGAATTACTGCTGTGCAACATTTTTCATATGCTTGGATTAAAAATGAATACATTTTAACACTTTGATTAAATTCAATGATCAAAATCAAAATTCTTAGAATATTCAAGATATAGTATCCTGATTAGCATAGAAAATTAGGAAGCTAGTTAAGATGAAAAAAATATGATGAAAATATAAATTGATTATGGATTCCATTTACTCTTGTTTTAATTCTTCTTTACTTTGCTTATACAGTACACAAAATTCCTGATGTGACAACGCAATAACAAAGACGTTCGAATGTATCTGCAACAAACATTGCACACACACCGTGGTCTAAAATGATTATAAACTGCTTACTAATAGATATTCCTAAATATTTTTTACTTTTATTATGCTATGTTAAACCTCATATCATAACACAGATTTGAATACAGTAACTTGTTAAAAGTTTTGGACCTAAATAAAATTTTAAAGCCTGTTCACTAAAATTGTTTCAAACTATATTTTGAATTCATGTTGAAATCATGTTTGATGCACTATGAAAATTTACCAGTGAACAGGATTTAAAATATTCTGATAATATATTTCTTCCTGATTTTTTTTTAAATGAAAGAAATGCAATGTTTTAAAAAGAGGAAGGGAAGAAGAATTTAAAAAATTAAACTATTTATTTAATATAGAACAATACTGGTGGTTTTCATACTATACGTCATACCCTGATTTTTAATAGGTTAAAATCCTTTGATTTCAAAAAAATAATGGTCAGTGCCATTATGTTATTTTAATAAAAGCTAAGTTTTTTAAATGTTTTCTATCATTTGCCATAAAGCACTATTTTTCTCTTTAGAGTATATTTGTCCATAAATCTAATTGTCTTCAGAAAACACCTTACAAATATATTTTATATTACTACCTACACACATGCACACTTGTAGTGACCAAAAATAATTATGAATCATGATTTTTTTTTGTTCCAAATAGCAGAAAATTGAGATAAATTGAATTTAATGAAACTTGTGGATTGCATGTAGAAAACAAATGAAACTTAATGGCAAAAAATTGTTTCACTGGTCTTATTATCTCTTAATCCCAGCAACTAAGAAAATTTCTGATCTAATTTTTAGATGGTTTTCCTTAAGGTTTTCTCATTTCAAAAACTACACCTTTCAGTCCAACCATATTTAGGCTTAATCCTTCTTTTACTAGATTAACCATTTCTAACTCACAACATACTTAGCTCAACCTACAAAATCAAACAAGTAGCATCTCGGAGAATATGTGACTTCTTTCAGAACATGACAATGTAACTGACCCATAATATCATATTTAATTTGTTAATTCATGACTTCTACTTATCTTGTAATTTATTAAATCATAGAATAAACTTGTACAGCTAATCAGGTGGGATTTTCCCCCCATTCAGCCATGACCTTTAATCTATTTTTCCCTCTTGATTATGAATGACAGTGACCTTTATCTAATTGAGTTAAGAACTGCTGATGCAAAAATATGCAAACTAAACATGTAAACTCCAAATTAACATGGAGAAATACTCATTCTTTGTGGGGTGGGGATGGAATTACTGAGGAGGGAATCATTGATTTCATTTAAAGTACCTGAGGACAGAGAAGGGGAGAATTTATAAAAACAACAGTGAGCTTGGAAAAAGAGCTGCTTCACAACCTTAGATCTGTTTGAGGATTCTTTATTGCACTTGGAAATGTCAATATAAATACCAATTTTTATGGAGCCACTTAGCATTTTATTGTGTTCACAAAAAAAACGATCACAGCACACAATCAAAAGAATTTCAGTTTCACAAGGATTTGGGAAATAATAGTTCACTGATATGACTCTGGTAGCATTTTTCTCCTCAGTTTATATTCTTTCTTCTGCTAAAACAATCAATCCATCCAGTGACCTATCATGTTCACAATGCTACCTTTGCTCCAGGTTTCCGACAGAAATTTAAGGAACCATCCACTGTGTGCGTCAGGCAGGTTATTCAGCTATGTGCTTTCAACTTAAAAGGATTTCAAGGTTCCATCTGATCATATTTAAAGATGAAACATATTTTATAATGATTATTTTCCAGATGCTGTTTGCAAGCTGCAGCTAAAAGTGCCTATAATACAAAGGCCACTTTATAAAAAAGTACACATTTATCTTTTTTCTTTTTTTTGGCCTCTTCATAAATATATTCTTTCCCTGATTAAAAATAAATGAGCACGCGTTGACAATGCCGGTGACAAACTCAGCCACATGTGAAAACTGAACTGCAACCTCATCTTCTAATACAGATTTTCCGCTCTCTCACCATTCTTTACTATGAATAGTGTGAATTCAAGAAATGACCCTGCCTGTCAAGGTTTTATTGTTTTAAAAGATGCTGGGACTGGTTGACAAGAGCTTTATGAAACACATTCATGAACACATTGCATTGACAGAAATAAAAATATTTTTTTAAAAAAAAACCATTATTCCGCAATACTTGATATTAGCCTGTATTTTCAGGATAAACTACAGGGGGTTGTCAGGCTGCTATTACTGAAAAAAAAAAGAGATTAATCTTGACAGATAATCAGTATTTTCACTGTCTAATACATGTTTATCATACAGTGGTGACATCATTACACTAAAAGCTCACTTATTATAATCTTTCTTACGAAATTAAACAGGGCAATGAATCATGTACCTGTTCATATGCTTATATTTACATGTTGTTTGTATATTCAGACAAGGTATGTACACAGGTAGCAATGACCGTTTTTTGTCATTATTTTGACATTGACAATAATGACATTATTTTGTCATTATTTTGTCATATTATGTTGATATTATGTTGTAATATCAACATAAAAGTAAAATGAAATGTGTAAAAAAATAAAATGTATCTGAAAGCACTAAGTAGCATTGCTTCCCTTTTGTTAAAAAAAAATCAACAATAATTATTCCTTGATATTCCAGGTCTAATTTAATCAAGATCAAGAAATTTTAAATTTAGAATTTAGAACTATTAGAATAGCATGAAACAAAGGGTTTGCGCAACTGCAAGATTAAAAAAAAAAATCATTCCCAAACGTCCTTTTAAATTTGTGAGTGTGCCATCTGACCTTGGAAAAGAAATAAATGCAATTAATAACTAACTTAATCACAAATGATTTATGCTACTTCAATTATTTTACACTACCTTTTCAACTACTTCTAGGCACAGTAGTTTAATCCAGTGTCATGTAATCATCATGATATTCATTCATGCTTAGCTACCAATCATTGTAGATTTTATTAGTCTATAACAGTAGAGTCCTCTGAATGTTCACTAAAGTGAGTGAGCTTATGAGCCTACGCGGCTGAATCCTAATTATTTTTAGTGACTAATTTTATCTGATAGTACAGGATCAAACTGAATTCACAATGCAGTAAGACAATGCAATATACATCATTTGTGCATTAGATTATGGATAACTTTAAATATTAAAGTTGGTGTCTATCATCTAGACCAAATTTAAATGGCTATTATATTCATTTTTAATTTGGAATATGTCTCCCACTGTTCAGTGGTTTTAATTCAGAGGTTGGCATAAGATTCATAAGACTGCAGGCTTTATGTTAAGCCTTCTGAAATGCTTAGCTTTTTGCATGCTCAATACTATTGAATTATTTAAATTTTAATTAATATATAAAGCTACAGTAAACTCCATTTTAAAAGTGACTTCAAATGATAACAAGCATTTAAAACACTGATACAAAAATTAATTTTAAGAGGAACCATGGAAGAAAATAACAACATTGTTAGTTATAAACATTTGTGAACTTCTATTGCAATCATTAAATACAATATATGTTCATGTTTATCAATAGATCATATCATTGGTCTGTTAGGATGCAAGTAATTGTAGATTATATTGTTCAAAAATGATCGATGATGTGGAAGGACTAGTCTACACGCCTAATCATATATTGGAAAAATAATCTTAAGGACAAGACAGAAAAAAAATCCCAGACCTTCAAATTTCCATATTGCCTAAAAAGAAATGATATCAAAACAAGCTCCAAATCTATGTCTGTTGTAAAACACAATGATTTTTTAATCTTTTCCTGTTAAATTATTAATACTTCTGCCTTACTTTTTAATCCCAGAATGTCTAATTGAAAACCTATATTTTGCAAATATTTCTCTCTCTCACCTACAGACATAAAGAGGGCATTTATGATGGAATGAATATAAAAAAATAATGTTCTTCCTTAGCATCTGTTGGCAGCATAAATGCAGTGTGGGTCTTTACATGCCCTACTGGGCTCTCAACCATGTCATAACTCCATATTCTTATTCTATCCATCAAAGTCAATATGAAAGCTCTGACTGTATACATGGATCTAGTCCTCAGGATACCAATTAAGTTACTTTTTCCCCCTTAAGTCTTTATGCCCAGATAAACTGGTTGCATTATTTGGCAGAGGACAAGCTTGATTCCCTGAAGGACCAATTTTAGTTTTTTGTAATTTATGGTCTGCCACTAAAATGTCTCATTTCTGAGCTCCTCTCTGCAACTCTTTGCTTATCTGGAATCTTCCCTCAGGAAAGCCAAGAGAAATTGTTGTACTGGGACTCACAATTCTGACAGCATTTGAGAAGTACAGAAGAGGAGGAATTGGGAGATAAAAGTCAGTTCAGCAACTGCTTCAGAAACATCAGAATAGCTCAGTCCTTTTATCAACTGAGGCTCTTTCAGCCTTGCAGATGCTGGAACCTTTCCCTCAGAGCTACGATGACCTTAAAGGAAAAAAAAAATCCTCCTACATATGCTTAACACTGCAGATCATCAATATTACCTCCCTTTTTCTTAGAAACAGTTGAGTAAAAGTAGAATAAGTAGAATTTTGTTGAAAATAACCAGGATTGCACTTGTCAAGTATACTTGAATGCAGACTTCAGTTTGTTTCTCTTCACATATGAAGTGGATAGTTTCCAAGAATTCCCAATTCAAACACCCATCTCGACTTTTCACACAACCAGGAACAACTTTAGCTTTTATTTTAGTTGAACCTAGCTTTACATCATAATTAGGGTTAAGTTCAACAATCCATTTTCAGACATAATTGCATTTGACTTGGGTGTAGAATTCATCCTAATTTGTCACATCAGAATATTGACGATTTCTAAAATAATTTTTATTGATTGAATATTGATAAATAATTGACTTTTTAATTTTACAATATTAAAAATAAATACAAACTAAACTCAAAAAGAGAGAAATAAGTAGAATAAAGGATAAGTGCAAGGAATGAAAAAGTAAAGAGAGAAAGTAAGTTAACATAAAATATAAAGAAATGGCTTCCGAGTTTCTTTACAGTAGTTATAAATGCATTTGATAATTATGCTCTTTTAGGTTCATCATACCTCCATTCTTTCCATATTCTATCCTTCTAATTGTCAAAATGTAAATCGCAAGTACATTTTTTCTATATATACCGGTAACAAAAAGCTCATAAAATGGTCAGAAAATCAGCAAATGACCACATCATCATAAACAAATATTTATTTCCATCTGTACAAAAGATAGTTGCCAATTAAGCAAATCCAAGATTTGTTACACTGTTTTTTTTAAAAAAAATCATAAACATAACATGAAATCATGGTTTGTGTGATGTGCAAATGCAATCTGGTTCACACATAATGCTACCATATAATGAAATTTGCTTAATTTATATTCAGCACATCAAATGGATAACAATATTACAGCTGCGTGTTATCGATGAATCAAGCTACCAAGTTTTAATTCCAAGAATCCCACAAAACATCTTGTGAAAAATTAAGAGACTTTTGAAAATATAACATCCACTAAATACAACCACAGTTGTTGTTGTTGCTGCTGTTGTTATTCCTACTATTATTGAGCTCACTAACACTTATGGGTCAAAGCAGAATTCAGACACATCACACTCCTTGTTCATTAATGTCATACAGATTCAGCACTTGAAAGCTGTAGTTTAACTCAGGGCTTGTTGTTTTGGCAATCAACCCTCATTGCAACTATTCAAACAGTCGCAATCGGGTACCAAAAGGTGCTGTGTGTCAAGCCTAACATCTGTCAATATGACAGCTTCATGCTATGCCAACAAGGCCGGAGTGAAAGCAATGGCTACTGAAAAACCCCTGATAGCTGTGAGCTGAAATTATTGCAGTGAGTTGAAATAACCTGTGTTTTTACAGCTAGATTCTTATCTTTGCTCTCTGTTTTAAAGAAATGCTGATCTTTGCCCTGCTGAAGAAAGAGAGCGAAAGAGAGCACTCTATAACTGTATACACTGCTCACAACCACTTTGTAATTCTAGCTACTTTCCTATCTCTAACATTCAAGATAACAATTAAAAAAATTAAATTCAGGAACAGAAACATCTCTAATTAAAAAGCCATTAAAAGAGATGCTTTAAGCCTTCACCTAAATTTCACAAAGATGGATCCAAACAAAAGTCCAAGTTATTTTATAGTTGATGCCATTTCTTAGTGGTAGGACATGCAAAAATCTGCACCTAAGAATATCTATACATGCTGTGGCTAGTACAGGAAATGAACCTGGTGCTCAGCCATTAAAGGTTTCTATTAAAAAAAATAATTATTATTTTGACTTGGACTGGTAAAGTCACACATTTGTTGTGAAGATAAGAACATGCTCCCATATGGGACAATAATATATTTTAAAGAAGAGTTTTTAAGAGACTGACATAGTTTAGATGTAAAGAAAAGCATGTAGAATGTCTATGAAGATTCTCAGTCATCCAGGTCATCGTTGTCCCAAACCAACCTTTCAGGGCTGAAGAAGTTTCTTGGATGAGAAGCAAAATGTCTTCAAAGAAAAACCAGAAAGTCCAGTTGTTTCTTGAAAAAGCACCTTTTTCGAGCAAGTAGAATTCTTGGTGATAGTAATAGAATGTCTACAAGTGAACAAATTCAAAGACCACCAAGGACTCAACAGTTCAATTCTGAGTTACAAATATTCTCTTCTATTGGATAAATGGAATGCCAGCGAGGCATTCTGGAAGGAAGAAAATATGTTGTCATTCTTAAAAAAAAAAAATCAAATATTATCAATTTTTGTCTCCAAACAATCCTTAACTGTGCAAGCAAATGCTTATACTAACATGCCTCATCATATATGTTAATGCAAGCAAATGATCTGTTTTTTCCCCAAAATATTAAGGCAGCCACCTTCTTTGGGAGGCTTGCAGTAGGTTTTATCTAGGAATTTACGCATGATTGTGACTGCACAGAAAATAATTTCCTGAGAAGGTGAACAAAGTGACTGTACCGCATACATGGACAAAGGAAAAGAAGCAACACCAAAGCTTCCAGAGGACATAGCTATTTTAATACAATTGAAGAATTTGTGCTTTGCTTAAGCTAATATACCCTACGAAGGACTCTTCCTGAATACTTTGCACAGCTCCGCCAAATGTAATATGTACAATCTTTGTAAAATAGAATTGTGTGATGAAAAATACTTCTATTACTAAAGCTGAAGTTGAGAACTAATCATTCACTACATAAAGAATCAATAGAAGTCAAACACAGAGAAGAGGTTCATTTTAGATTCATTTTGGTAAAGTCCCAATAATTCTCCTTTGATTCAGGAGTTAATGGCTTGAATGTTGCCATTTGTTCCCACAGGACATGTACTATTATGCAGAATGATGTTAAATTTTCACATTAACTTCATTGTTGCATTCAGCAATTAAGCCCATTGGATGTGCCCACCAGTTTGAACGTATAAAGTTGCTATCTTTATGAAACAGATCTTGGTTAATTATGGTTAAGTTATGGTTAAATTCAGTTTGATTGCCCCCCTCTCCCACCCCAGCAAGGGAAATGGTGGTTTTTAATGTTATTCTCCACAGGCGAAGAAGCTAAACCCAACTTCTAATACTCCATTCACTATTCAATTCAGTTATTGCTTTGCCCTGTAACTTTCTGAATATTTGGTTTTCTCACAGATTCAGCCTTTTTGCTAGCAGTGTTATTATCTTGGCACATGGAGAAGTTGAAATAGCGGTTACAGGATATAGTTTTGGATATTTCATTCACACCAGCATATGTTTATATAAGTCTCTGGGATTTCCTTGAAAATGTCACAACAGTAACAGAGTGATGGGAGTGAAATACTTTTGTGACAAATGCAATCCACTCACAGAAAAATTAAAAAAAAAAAACTTCTGACAGCACAATAAAGGTTGAAATCGACCAGTAATTCTTACAAGTCCATGGTGTAAGTTCTTTTTTTTTATTATTAATATTCTGGGTTTTATTGCCTCAGCTGATATGTTCTTTTAAAACATAATCTTTGCAAATCAGTCATAATATTAATCAAGTCTCGGTTCAAAATCTTTGGAGACCTGGGTCAGCAGTAAAAACAATGAATATTCTCAATCTGTAGAATAAGCATAGCAACTTTACAGGGTTCTGCAACATAAGGTCTTTTTAGGGATTGCTGGATTATAACTCATATTATACCCATCACAGATCTTTCTGGCAAAGGCTGGTGGAATTCAAAGGTAACGATATCAGGAAAGCTACATGTTCCTCATTTCTGCACCGGTGTTTAAACACTGGCATATTTAATTATGAAGTCACAGGGAATGAAACAGAGCCATCTGCTCTTTTTACCATATATTTGTGACTGGTCAGTACAGTTTATGAAAAAGAACTGGATTGTTGGACCATGAGCTTAATTTTTCAGAAATTAATCCTTGGGAATTTCATGAATCAGGGTACTACTAAGTGGACTTATGAATAGGCTGGCAGGTTTATTTTGAGTAACCCAGCTCTTTGCTTTCTAGTACTAGCACATTTGCTTTCAATTTCTTAGAGACGGAGATAAACAACATGGAAGAATAAGCTATTTATTATGATTATGCAGAAGGAAAGTACATTTGTGACATTCTAATATGCCAATAAATTTGCCTGAATACTGTATCTCTTCTGTTTATAAAGAAGCTAGGACTGCATTTTCATATGCTAATGTGAAATATTTATACTTCCCAATGATTAAAGAAAACAGCTTTGAAATCAAATTCTCTAAAAAAATTAATCTTTCCAACAGAACAATTGGGTGAATAGTCCAGAGTAGCACAAGAAAACAGTCAAAAAGAAAATAATTATTATTTGAATTGGTTGTCTGTACTTTCCATGGCAGAATTGCCACTAACATGCCAAAGCAAAACCATAGGTTTAGAGATTTAAAAAATGAAGGGCGGGAGTAAGGGCCATTTTCAGAATAACTCTGACAATCACAAAATATGAGATGACACAGCAGTAGCATGCATGTTTCAGAAGAAAGAAGCTGTTTGCATAAAATGTTAACTGTTACCAGCACCACAATAAAATTGCAAGAGGAAACAGATAAAGCCTCAAGATAATTTCTGTCATTACCTGGCATTTTACACCCATTGAAGAATTCCAAACATATAAAGGGATGTCAGTCTTTTCCCCCCCATGAAACAAAGTATTAAAAAAAAATGGTGAAGCTTCAAAGGCTGTCAGTGTTGAAGTCAGCCAATTACAGATCTGATTCACTTCTCAACCCCTTGAGGTATAAAGTAAGCTTTTTCTGCCCAGCAAACATTTTCAGTAGTCACTAGGATCAAAGAACTGAAGTTTGCACACTGATATTATGGTCATATCTATTTGGAGCACGAGATAATGACTGGAGTTGTAAAATTAGAAGACAATATAATTAATTGTAGAAATGGATAAAAAAAACCTAACAGATTTTCATTTTAAGCTGGCATGGACTGTATAGGAAATGATGGTTCTGCTTGATCAATCGGTAGCCAGTTGTTACATTCTTTGTTTGACGGACTGTTTTAAAATTTCAACATTTAAAATAAGGCCTCGGGTGTTCATATATGCTCAGTCTAGATCATACCAGGTGGAACATGTAAAAATTTATAACACATTTACTCTCTTATAGAATAAATTAAAGAAAGCCATTGTCTGGGTAGCTATCTCCATAAAGCAGAAAATATCCTGATTTTTTTTTAAAAAGTGAACTGACTTGTATACCAGCAGATTTGCTGCATTAACAAGATGTGGCTAAAGTATAGCAAAAAGGAACAAATTGTACTTGGTGGAAAATCCACTTGCTCTATAAGTTTACACTTAATTCAATAGAAGTCAAGGACATATGTTACTAGGAGGCTAGAGAAATGTGAAAATTGTCTCCAAGCAAAGCAGGTGACCAAAACCCAAATTATAAAGGCAAGAAACTTGCAGAGATTTCTAGGTCAGAGATCGGGAACAGATAGATCCGATGAACGATGTGCCAACAAGGGTTTCTCTCAATTATGTAACACAAAATATTTTTTCCTACCTAAATTAGAACAATATAAATATAAGATAAAAAATGTGGGAAATTTTCTACCATGGTTACACAAATGTATATCATCCTGGGGTGATTATCAATTCTAGGTTAAGTTATATGTGTGTGCGTATTTTTTTTTTAAAAAAATATTAAGTCATGTTCAGAAGGTATTTTTGCATTTGACTCTAATTGTTAGGCCTTAGCCTTATCTAAAGAAATAACGTAGATACTGAAATATGAAATCTGCCTATATCTAGGAGATATTCATTTTGGATTAATTACAAATCATGGAAGATTAAAGATGTATTACTGAATCTGAAGGTAGCAAATCTGAATACATATTTCAGAAGATGCATTTTAACCAATTGTTCTGAAATTATTCTTAATAATTTCAATGAACATAGTTTATCATGCATCTTATTACCTATGATGCCATGTAGGGGTCTTAGAGGATGATGGAAACAAATGCACTTATTCCATTTTTGTAAAGGTTTTTCATATTCTTTTTCATTTCTCCCCTATCTATAACTGGATTGTGCAATCTGACTTTATTGTTGAACTATATTTGGACCATATGTTAACATTAATCTTCAATGTTACAGGGTTATGAGAGATACCAATTTGGACCTTTTTTTAAGGTCATTGGTATTCTTTGTTTTATGATAAAACTAATAAAATGCATTATTATTGTTGTATGCACTGTTTGTATGTTATATTCTTTTATGGTAGCCTTTTTTTAAGTTTCTGTACTTAACAATTCAAGATTGTCTAGCTGATCACAGAAAATGTTCAATTCTTCATTTCTTTTTTTTCTCACTAAAAACAAGCAAGAGGAAAATAGGTAAACCTCAATGATTTTAGTGGAATTTAATGCAAATTTTATGTTTGGGTTTGCAGCTGAAAGTTATACATCCATTCATGCAATTCCATGTTGAAATGTCACTCATTTATAACACACAAATTGGGCACAGAAGTATCAATTAACAAATATAAATAATACATAAATAAGTCAAAATAATAATTTGGCAGCTTTTTTGATTAATGGCTTTACTTCAAAATTCAAAAGCTGAAAACAGTTATTTCTAACAGTGAATAGTTCTGACATCATCTGAAGAGCTTCCATTGAACATTTTTTGCAAAGCTTATTTCTTTTTCTCCCTTTGCTCTAAGCAAACTGGTTTGCATACCAATAGGGTTAACATGCTGCAGAAAAATGAACTCCATCTCTTCATAGCAGTAATAAGTGTGTACTGATTTCTTTATTGATGAAAAACAAGGGCCTTCTGTACACACCCCACCCTCTTCCAATCCTCAGATGCTTTAGCAGAACTTGGTCCACATGCAGCACCTGCCTTTTGGGATATTGGCTATTCCTGCAGATTAATCTACAAGAAACGAATAAATAATCGTTCATGTGATATGAACAAAATATCCTTATTTAACTTCTACAATTTTATGTACAAGTAACCCCAAAATCAACTCAGTGTGACTTGTCTCTGAGTAAAGAGAAACAGGACATGGCAGACTGAATATTTATTTCAAAAGTCTGTCTTTCTGGTACTATATTGCCTGTGAGCAAAAAGGAGCATAAAATGAAACTCTACTCTTCCAAATCCATGTATTGTTTTATTGGCAAAAATACTAAAGAATTACTGGATGGCATTATATGTGCAATGTCTTAACTACAACCATTTACCCTTTAGACATATTTCTGTTTTTACCCCAGCAGACAGGACTGGATCAGTTTCCTTACTATGCTGCTTGAGTTATACTCATCCCAAATGGTATTCCAGTTGCATTTAAGAGATAAATCCTAAATTCCACCCCAAAGTCCAAGACACAATCCTATGTTATATCTGGCTCAAATTACTTAGAAGCCTGGGTGTGCTGTTATAGAAAGAAGCATTTTCTATGGCAACCTAGGTTGAGATACTGCTAAGAAAAATAATGCCTGGGTTTTCCTTTTGAATGATTACTATGTACTTGCTGTATTTGTGTATGTTGCCTATTTCACCTCCCGTTTTGTTGCGTAAAATTACATCTAGCAGTTCCACTGCTAGAACATTGGAATGTTATATTCCACCATAACTCTATAGAAGGGCTGCTTGGAATGAGATCTGCAAGTTTATAAACTGGGAAAACAAAAAAGAAAAGATATCCCTATGAATGTTGTTGTGCCTTAAAATTTTCAACAGTTAGTTCAGCTCAGGGAAACATCACTTTAATAAGATCCAAGGCCAGAAACAAAGCTGCTGAGAGTTTTGATTGGAATTGAGCCCTAGCACTGATTTAGAAAATGCCTTGAAAGAGGATTCTTTTTTAAAAAAAAAAATTAGTTTCATTATGGAAGGACCAAATATGTGCTTGGAAGTCTGAGGATTGCAATTGCGGCAGCATCAAGAGCCTCTCCGATAAGATCTTCCTGGCCATTGTGCCTCTGGATAATAGCTGGTCAAATCACCATTTAGGATAACAGCCACTTAAACACTTTCAACTGTGTACATCGGTAACAACAACATTGGCACCCCACTTTTAAGAGGCAAGGCAGAGAGCCAGGAGCATCCTCCTCCTCGTGCACTGCCCACTCGGAGAACGAGCAAGGAGAAGAGGCATTTCCACAACTTTACAACAATCAGACTTCCTACCTTTCTTTCCTTGCAAAGAGAGATGGAAGAAATGTCCTGCTTTAAAGAAAGTTGTAGGGAAAAACCAGGCAGCAGTTGCAGTAAATTGAGTCCTTTCAGTCAGTGGATACCAGCGAGCGGAGTTCTGGGGGTGGGTGGGTGGGTGGAAAAATAGAATGGGAGGAGCAGCTGTGAACGAGTGACCTCCTGAAGCACAGCTTGCTTTGTGAAGCGAGCACTTGGGAGCCAGTGGCTCGCATTTGCATGGATTAGCTCCACTCCAAGAGAGAGAGATTTAAATATATCTGGCACAGTACCAAGAGATGGAAGGGAAATGTGGAAAGGAGGAAGAAAAGGGGGGGAGAGAAGAAACGAGGGAAATAAAGAGGAAGG
>JANHJO010001967.1:473432-483516 GCA_032468235.1 Pseudoxyrhopus heterurus | reverse complement strand
GAAGGAAGGAAGGAAGGAAGGAAGGAAGGAAGGAAGGAAGGAAGGAAGGAAGGAAGGAAGGAAGGAAGGAAGGATACAGAAAGGCAAAAATTGGAGATTGGTGAGAGACACACATGCAAACTGAACAAGTGGAAGAACCATAGCTCCCTCTTCATGTCATCTTGTAAGATAAGAAATGCTGTCATTAAGAGTTACTGAATACAAGGAGCAGGGAGGAAAGCGAGTTACCCTTCTCCAAACCTTTAGCTTCATCAGAAAAAAAAAAAAGAAGAAGAACATGCAACAATTGGGAAACAATTTCTCAAACCTTTTGTCACTCACGGGGTGACTGGGGCTAATGGGAGCTGAGTGTCAAACCTTTGGAGAGCACCAGGTTGCTTAACCCTGTGGAAGAATTCTTATCTAAAACGGTGTATTTAACCGAATAATCCCCAAAACACCCAGGTAAAGGTGACTGTTCCAGTTTCTGTATTACAGCTGGATATTTAGTGGCAGCTTGCCAGATTGTCACTGAATTTCTATTTCCACACTCACTAACTGAGAGCAAGCCTCTCTGGGCTCAGCAGAGTTTTCTTTGGAGAAAATGTCTCAGCAATGGCATTGTGCTAGCTGTAAGTGGCTTCAACGTGGTTTTTCAATTAAGCCACACTTGGCTTGGTTCACACAATATGCTAACCAATGATCCACGTGTCGGCTAAATAGTGTGTGGGAGCCCAGCCATTGTATAGAAGAATTCACTTCTGTTTTCTTCTGAAAATTAATCCAGTTGTTGTTAAATAAGTGGGAGGCGTGCAGGACAAGTCTATATATTTCTTCAACAGTAACATATAAAAGATCTGCCTCAGTGGATGGTTTAAATCATGGACGTCTTATTTCTAGGCTCAGTAAGCTTTCTGAGTAAATATGCACAGCATGGTACTAGTCATCTATAATGGGGAAGATTAAGTCAGAAACAAAATCCTATATCAAGTTAGGTTACAAGATCTGGGCTGCAAAACTCTGGAGAAACATTAGATGAGAACATGGAATTGAA
The DNA here is from genome assembly GCA_032468235.1 of Pseudoxyrhopus heterurus. Classification (NCBI taxonomy): domain Eukaryota; kingdom Metazoa; phylum Chordata; class Lepidosauria; order Squamata; genus Pseudoxyrhopus; species Pseudoxyrhopus heterurus. Next base: position 482,483 of record JANHJO010001967.1, on the reverse strand, counting down.
GTTAGTATCACTTTACCGCCATCTGGTGGTCATTTGGATTTTTGCAGCCCAGATCTGGCAACTGCACATCTAGAACTTATGTGAGCTTTCGAGACTGCTTTATTCTGATGAAGGTTCAGAGGAATCCCTGAAATAAAACAGAATCACAGTTGAATCGAGTGGCTATGAAGCACTTCTTAGATTTGGTGGCTTTTCTAGTGCTGTTACCAACAATTTGCAGCATTATAACTTTACATACGTACACGGTGACACATCAGGGAGAAAGTTGAGTAATATTCTTCAACATGGCTATTCATGTCAATGAGATTTTTGTGACTTTATTAAGTTATCTATCAGAGTTCTGTGGACATAGCAGAGAGTAGTTTCATTCACTTCCTTAGCTGTGCTGTCTGCTGCGTTAATAGAAAGTTACACTTTTTTTTATTGGGTTCAGCTCAGCTCACAGATATCCAAACACAAGCTCAAAGGCGAGCAGTCAGATCTTTCGTGGTACACCAAGTCTCACTTTTAAACTTTGCACAACGTGGGGAAGAGTTCTATTTTTCAATAATGAATACGAAGATGCTGTGCATCCTGCCCAAACTGATGCCCACTGAGGCTAGTGTTAAAGGGGTCATTTCTAGGAAGTGCCAAGCTGGCCCACTAGCTACAATTTTGGAGCTAGTTCTTTTACTCTGTACAATTCTAGGCTGGGTCATTTGGACCACTGTGTGCCACTTTTCCTTCATCCTAGCTATTTACCAGAGTCTACCTTTATAAGAGAAGGCAGACTGAAGTCACAGGTCTAGCATCAAATCAGCATCCACCCAAAGGCCATATGGATCTCTCGTCCTCCAACAAACCAGCTTCCACCATTTTCTCTTTATAAAAGAATTGGAGTGTAGCATAGTTTTAGCTTGTGCAGGATCCATTTGGCAGAGACCTTTTCTTAAGAATAGGCTCCCATTCGAACAAGCTCTTATATATCCCCTGCAGCCTATTCTACATCTCTTCCTCTGCTCTGGGAGCTACCCATCACTGCATTAACCCCAATACCAATTCTGACAATGAAACTCCAAGCTTTCTTCTTCCTTATTCTTTTATTTTGTTGTCAGGTGAGCACTGAAGAAAGTAGAGCAAGGCTAGCTGCTGCGTCATCCAATGGAACAGAGAAGAGGAACCTTTAGATTTCATGTTATATCTTCAATGGACTGCACTCAAGAGAATATATTTTCTCACATTCCCTTTTCTCCCTTTAAAGGGGGAAAAAAAGAGAAGAGGCTTCAGGCTCAGGCAGACTTTCATTCATTTTATTGCTGGAATGCTAAAATAAGCACCCACACTTCCAAAGGTTCCAAATTTGGAGAATATAATTCTATGCACATTCACATTCTCGGCCATTCTTTCTTTTCCAAACACCATGTTACAACTTTATAAATACTAAAATAAAATGGTCTTAACCTAGAACATCTGTCCTCTTCCCTCCACTGTCATTTTTCTTCTGCTCACTTGGGCCATAGGCATCTAACAAATGGGGACCAAAAAGAAAAAAGAAATGAGTGACAAAATGAGAATTGTAGAGCATGATGTATCATCTATCCTTGGGTACTTGTGTCCAACATGATGCAAATGCAAAAAGGCAGAACATGTGACATCGCATTGCATGATTTGTTGTTTTAGCATCTTTATGGGTAGCTGTGGACACTTATGGCCTGGCCTATATTCATTTCAAAATTTGCTTTATATATAAAGACATACACATACATTTATATCTCCCTTAAGTCTATCTCCTATCTCCCTACTTGGAAGTATGGTTATAATTTCTCACCTGAAATGGAGGCTGCCAACCCAGTTTTTAAAACTGCTATTTATAATGGAGGGGAAACAGGAAACACCTTAATTTAAATCATATGCTTCTACTTAGAGTAGAGAATGAATAGAGTAACAAATATTTGCAGGATGAGTATAATACAACCTCATGTTTGTAGTGATACATCGTCCATACCAGAAAAAATTAACAGGTGCTGTTATATAATTCCATCATGAAGGAACATAAGTTCCTTAGAAATAATCACAGTGCTAAAAAAAGTCACATCAGATAAATGACCAAATACACAGGGGAGAAAGTAAGGAATATTTTAAATATCATTATAATTATTTTGTGATTCAATAATTAAAAAGTCTCTGTATCCTATAAACAATCTATGACTAATAAATATGCATTCAATTTTCTCAAGAAAGAGGAGAATGTAGGAGTGGAAACATATGATATCAAAGGCTGTAGGAATTGCCTCAAAACCTAATATACAATGTCTCTTAAATGCAAAAAAGAGGGAGTTGTTTTGATCACCACATCAGCCAATATTACTGTGATCATACAGAATCAATCCATATGTTATACATTCTTTATTTTTTTTCCTTTGAATTTTATATGTACTATTTTGAATTTTATATTTTACTATTTGATTGCTGCCTTGAGAATTCTTTTGGCAGACTGACAGTGTTACATTCATGGATAGTATAGGAAATATAAAAGTACAAATGTTAATTGCTTTAATTTATTTACATTGCAATACTAATATTTATTAAGAGTTACATGGTCCTAAACTTTGGAACTCTCCAGTGGTCTTGATAATGACAGGTAGAACATCTCTTTTAATGTTTAATCTTATTCTTCAGAATACAGACTCATAGAACTGGGAAGGACCTTGGAAGTCTTCTAGTACCCTGCTTAAGCAGGAGACCCCATACCATTCCAGATAAATGGCTGTCCAAACTCTTCTTAAAAACCTCCAGTGATGGGGTACCCACAACTTCTGGAGGAAAGCCATTCCATTGATTGACAGAAAAATTATCCTTAATTCTAACTGGGTCTCTCTTTGTTAAGCTTCCATCCGTTACTTATTGTCTTATCTTCAGGTGCCTTGGAGAATAATACTCCTTCCTCTCTGTGACAGCCCTTCAAATATTGGAATTGGATCATGGCATCCCTAAACCTTTTGTTAGATTAGACATTCTCTGTTCCCACAATCATTCATCGTATAGTTTAGCCTCCAGTCCCTAATCATCTTTGTTACTCTTCTTTGCACTACTTCTAGACTTGCAGGGATCTTCAAACTTGACAACTTTAAGACTTGTGGATTTCAACTCCCAGAATTCATCCTCCAGTCATGTTAGTTCTGGGAGTTGAAGTCCACAAGCCTTAAACTTGCCAAGTTTGAAGACCCTTGTTCTAGAGGTTCAACAGCTTTTTTTTATCTTGGTGACTAAAACTGGAGACAGTATTTCCAGTGTGGCTTTACTAGAGCAGTATAAAGTGGTACTAACACTTCACGTGCTAACCTTCTGTTGATGCAGCCTAAGATCACATATTGTAAGAGTTATCATGTGACAAGATGAGCGGTTAATACATTTTACAAATAAATAAATAAATACATCTCTCCTTGGCAAGGTTCAACAGCTGATCCATCCTCTATCTCATGCTGTGGGACCATCAACATCTGGAAAATGATTATGGACTTTCTTTTTTAGAAAGATAGAGAAAAGAACCTTCAGTTTTTCACTTTCATTTTGGGGGTCCTTGCTTTTGGTGGTGTAGAAAGTTAGTACCCTCCCTTCTCCTAAAAGATTGAAATATTCTAGGAAATATTAAAAAGGCAGAATATTAGACCTTCCTGGATGAGAAAAGGAGAAACATGCTCTTGGAAAGCAGCCCCCACCTTTGTTAATAGCCCCAGAAAGAAAAAATACATCTTATCTACAACATAAAAGACCTTCAACTCCAGGGTGATACGATTAGCCCTCACTCAAAATGCAAACCAGGACAAAACCATTAAACCATAAAAGGAATTGCCCAAGCCCTTTCATTACATTACCCAGCAAGATTCAACCAAGCCTGGGACTCAAGACAACCTACAAAGTTACCCCTGTATGGCCCAATGGGAGTCAGGATACATTTCTTGCCACAGGAATAGGAAGCAAGTTCAAAGCCCAACAGAGGGTATAAATCTATCTCCCTCACTCAACCATGTGTTCTTTTTTGCCCAGGACCTGAAACCATGTGGTCCTGCTGTCCACCATTAAACCATCCTTCCAAGCAGTCTCCATGTTTCCAGTGTCTTTCTTCCCATTTGGAACTGAACCCAGATGGACATTTCTTCCAACACCTTTTTGGGTATGAAAGCAATGCCAGTTCTTCATTTCCCATGTTCTGAATAGTACAGTAAATGGTGTGATCTGCTTACCAAAATTGTCCAATTCCAGCCATCTTAATAAATTAGGAGAAAACAAAAAGGAAAAATAATAATAATAATAGACAAAACTAAGTGCCAGAAGATAATATAACTGGAAAAATATATAAAAGTATAGTAGCTTAAAATATTTTCCACAGCAATTATAAGTAGTTATATTTTGTGTCTGTTGTAGAGCAGGGTTTAAAGAACAGGGGCAACATTGAATGGCAGGCTAACATGATTTATAGTAATGTCTAAAAGACCATTGAATTTGGTAATTTAATTTCTTGTGCTGAGACCAGATGAATCTCTGTTGTCTGCAGCCAAGAAATAGTAAGAATTCCTTATCAGGACTTTAGTAAAGATTTAAAACTATGAATGTCACGCGTCCACTACAACCTATGAGCTAATCTGCTGCATGCAATGTTATACCGGTAGTCCTCAACTTACAAGAGTTTGTTTAGTGACCTTTTGAAGTTAAAACAGCAGCAAAAAATTGACTTATGACCAATTTTCACACATATGACAGTTGTGGCATCCTGGGATCATGTGATCACCTTTGCAACCTTCTGACAAGCCAAGTCAATGGGGAAGCCAGATTCACTTAACAACGGTGCTACTAATTTAACAGCTGCAGTGATTCGCTTAACAAATGTGGCAGGAACTCATAATATGGGGCAAAACTCACTTAACAAATTTCTCACTTAGCAACAGAAATTTTGGGCTTAATTCTGGTCATAAGTCGAGGACTAACTGTATATTAAGGCCCAGGCAACATTCGTTACAGTATGACTACCATTGTTTGGCTATTTGCCCTGTGCAGGTCTGCGTTTTAACATCTCCAAATACTTCATAATTCTCTGAATTAAAACAAGTGCAGCAGAAAATACACTTGCATGTTTGGTCAATTAATATCCTCAGAAAAAGAGACTAATAATAATAAAATCAAATGCAATAATGTGTTTTACTCACCAATCAATATATATACAGCACAGAAAAAAGACATCCCTTCTATCCTGGTTCAAAATCACATTTGGAGTAGCTAGAAGTTCTGCTTTATTAGTGAGATTTCAGGAAAGGAAAAAAAATTACTCATGAGGAATAACCCTCCCCCCCAACAAAATCAGTTAGTGGAATGAACTCTTTTGATATTTCAAAGGGAAGGACAGTAATACAGGTAATTTTCCACTGACACCCACAATTGAGCCCAAATTTCTGTTGCTAAGTAAGACAGTTAATTAAGTCATGCCCCAGTTTGGAACCTTTTATGCAACAATTGTTCATCAAATCACTGCGGTTCTCAAGCATGATTGTTCAGTTAACAACCATACATATGGTTGTTAAATGAAACTGCCTTCCCACATTGACAGTGCTTGTAAGTTTTCAAATGGAAATCACAAGACCCTGGATGCCGCAAGAATCATAAATGAAGATAATACTCGACTCATGACAATGGAGTCCAAAATTTCTGTTAAATGAGACATTTGTTAAGTGAGTTTTGCCCCATTTTATGACCTTTATTGCCACGGTTGTTAAGTGAATCATTGCAGTTAGCAAGTTAGTAAGCTGGTAGTTAACTGAATCTGGTCCCCCATTGACTTTGCTTGTCAGGTTGCAAAAGATGATCACATGACCTTGGGACACAACGATCATAAATATGCATCTGAATTTTGATCACATGATCGTGGGGATTTTGCAATGGTCATAAGAGTGAAAACTGATCTAAGTCACTTTTTTCCTTTTATTTCATTTTTTATTGTAACTTTGAATGGTCATTAAATGAATAGTTGTAAGTTGAGGACTAGCTCCATATGGTCTCTCCATAATATGGATTCCTTTATGAGAAATAAGTTGGCCTTTCTGACTAAACCTAATTCCACACTCCAGGCATTTATAGTTTATGCCATGTGGATCCTTTGATGGATAGTAAAGGCTCTGTTCTCAATCTCTTTCCACATTTCCTTCGGGTATGCTTTTTCTCCTGTGTGGATCCTCTCATGGCGATTAAGAGAACTTTTGAAACTGAAGTTCCTTCCACATTCTGTGCATGTATAGGGTCTCTCCCCTGTGTGAGTTATTTTATGGGAATTAAGATGTCCTTTCTGAGTAAAGCTCTTTCCACACTCCAGGCATTTATACGGTCTCTCCCCTGTGTGGATCCTTTGGTGACGAGTAAGAACTTTGTTGTCAAAAAAGCTCTTTCCACACTCTGGGCATTGATATGGTCTCTCCCCTGTGTGGATCCTTTGATGGATAGTAAGGGCTGCCTTCTCAAAGAATCTCTTTCCACATTCCTGGCAACTAAGCTTTTTCTCTCCTCTGTGGATCCTGTCATGACGATTAAGACTACCCCTAAAATGGAAGCTCTTTCCACACATTGTGCATTTATATGGTTTTTCCCCTGTGTGAATCCTTACATGAGAATTAAGTTTTCCTATTAAAGCAAAGTCTTTTCCACATTCCATACAACTATATGGTTTCTCAGCTATGTGTATCCTTTGATGGCCATTAAGACCAGTCTTGCTAAAGAAGCTCTTTCCACATTCTGTGCATTTATATGGTTTCTCTCCTGTGTGGATTCTTTCATGAGTAAGATTTTCTTTCTGCTTTCCATACTCAATGCAGTTATACAACCGCTCCCCTGTGTGGACTCTTGTATGCCAATTAAGTCTTCCTTTCTCAATAAAGCTCTTTCCACACTCCAGGCATTTATAGGGTCTCTCCCCTGTGTGGATTCTTTGATGGATAACAAGGGTTCTGTTCTCAAAGAATCTCCTTGCACACACTCTGCAGCTATACTTTTTTTCCCCCATGTGGATCCTCTCATGGCGATTAAGAGAACTTTTGGAACGGAAGCTCTTTGCACACTGCCTACATTTGTAGGGCCTCTCCCCTGTGTGGATTCTTTTATGAGAATTGAGATGTCCTATCTGACTAAAGTTCTTTCCACACACCAGACATTGATACGGTTTATCCCCTGTGTGGATCCTTCGATGACGAGTAAGAACTTTGTTGTCAAAAAAGCTCTTTCCACACTCCAGGCATTTATGTGGTCTCTCCCCTGTGTGACTCCTTTGATGGATAATAAGCTCTCTATTTTCAAAGAATCTCTTTCCACACTCCCTACAGCTATGTTTTTTCTCCCTTCTGTGGATCCTCTGATGACGGGTAAGACTAGGCCTGAAATGGAAGCTCTTTCCACACTCTGTGCATTTATATGGTTTCTCTCCTGTGTGAATCCTTTCATGAGCATTAAGTTTTCCTATTAAAGGAAAGTGCTTTCCACATTCCATACAACTATATGATTCCTCAGTTATATGGATCCTTTGATGGCCATTAAGGCTAGCATTGCTGCAGAAGCTCTTTCCACACTCTGAGCATTTATATGGTTTCTCTTCTGTGTGCATCCTTTTATGAGAATTAAGTTTTCCTATTAAAGCAAAGCTCTTTCCACATTCCTCGCAACTATATGGTTTCTCAGCTATGTGCATCCTTTGATGGCCATTAAGGCTAGCATTGCTACTAAAGCTCTTTCCACATTTTGTGCATATTTTAGTTTCTCTAATCAAACTGGAATCCTCCCCCAATTTTACAATATTTTGTGGTTTGCGTTTCCTATAAAGATTCTTAGGTAAAGTAAGAGAAAAGAAATGATGAGATGTGGAGGACTTTCCCACTCCACCTTCTGAGTGGCTTCTCTCTTGTTTTTTTGGATTTGTTTGATGGTCAAATGTCACTTCTCCTTCATAGTTTGTTGTTGGTAGCGACATTAACCACTCCTGCTTTTCCTTCTCCATTGCATCACCTGCTTGGAAAGAAGAAAATAGAAATTTCTATGGGAATTTAGAACTGTGAGGGGAGGACAAGATAATTTCTCACAGGGTGAGGAAACTAACACCTCCATTTTTCTGTAGGGGATTTCGCCAAAACTGGCAGGTGGAGACGAGAGAAAGAACTGGAGATTGCTCATTTGTACTTTATGTTGACTATTTTTGTAAGCTGACACAAAACCTGTCAGTTTTGCAGACACTTGTTATCAGCTAAAGGTTGTGGGTTCCATCAGGCTCTGAACCGTAAATGCCATCTTTTCAGTTGTTAGATGGCATTCCCTTCAGTTCATTTTAGAAAGAACATCATGGTTTTCCGGCTTTCTTAAATCTTTATTGTTTGAAATCTATTGCAATATACAGGCAAGAGATTATTTTAGAGTTGTTTTTGGAAAGCTTTAAAACACTTTTTTTGAAAAAGATTTAAAGTCTATGAAGTTATTTAGAAAGAACATCTTGTACAAGATAATCTGTCTTTTTTACATATCAATTGTAAAGCAAAATCTTGAAACTGATTGCCAGAGCACCAGGTGGCTACTTTAAAGCAAATGTTTAATTTATGCACCTTTGCATTTTTTAACTTTTTATCTCTTTACTGGAATCAGAAGTTAGTAACTAAAACTAACAAATCTCTCTGGAGACAACTGACAAGGCTTCACTGGAATTATAAATGCAAGTCAATGATACCGTTTTAATTTGAAATGTAAGAGATTTATTGGATTATTTCAGGGAAATTACAAGTAGACTTGAAGGATGATAAGAATTTGGAGTGAAAAGAATATAAAAAAAATTATGGGATATAATGATTGTGGGAGGAAGAAGTTATACAGAAGTTGGTAACATTTGATAGTTTTAATTCCTTTTTTGCAAAGTTTAATTGTTAAAAGAGGGATTAGCAAAAGGAAACTAAGTGGAAATTGGGAATATATTATTAAGTACTAGCCGATAACCCGGCTTTGCCCGGGTATTTATGCCTTGAGCAGGGAATGCTGCAGCCTACAATTCCCAGCGTT